>CANYLF010282823.1:0-14496 GCA_948193215.1 Bocquillonia castaneifolia
TGCTTCAAATGAAAATTATGGAACGAATGATGTTTCTTAGGAACATGACCATATGAATGTTGACTCTTAGAAGCAATTGACCTATTAGGTTTTTACTTTCTATATGGCCTATACATGAATGCATGATTAGATTTAGATTTAGTGTGCACATGCATTCTTCTAGTATCTTTGTGTTTGTGAGTGGATGCTTGTGTTCTATCATGCTTTGCTCTATTCAATATTGTGGTGTATGATGATGTTGATGGATGATCACAAGTTGATTCATGCCTTATGCATAATGATCTTTGAAAGGCAAGAGAAATATCCAAATTTTCTTTTTCTTTTAAAAGCTTTAAAAAAGAAGATTTTAATTCATCATTCTCCATTTTAAGAAGTACATTTTCTCTTTTCAAACTTTCATTTTCTTTGAAAACATTTTCAAAATTTTGAGACTTTCTCTTAAATTCATCTTTGATTTTTTGTAAATCATTTTTAGACAAAGTTAAGGAAAAAATTTCATCTTGCAAAATTTTGATTTTATCTTTCAAATCATCAATTTGTTTTTCAAAGACTTTCTTTTCTTTATTTGCCTTCTCAAGATTATTATGAATAGCCATGTATCCATTTAATAATTCTTCAAATGAAAGCACATCATCATCATCATTCATATGATCAAAACTAGAAGAAGAAGAGTTTGATATTACCTCATTGATGTCATCTTCATTTAATTGCGTACTTGAACTTGAGGAAGTTGAACATTCCAAGCTTCTATCTCTTCTTGATTAAGCTTCCTCTTCATCATTCCATAGAGCAATCAAACAAGCATTGTCATTGATTGAGAAACATCGAGAGCTTTCTTCACAAGAGTTCTCATCCTCTTCTTGTTGATATGAGAATGTTTCTTCATTATTTGTACACACATCAACTGCACCATAAATGTTGGAGCCATATATAAAATTAAGAGAATTCCATATATTATGAGCATTTGAGGATGAACAAATCTTAGCATATGCATCATCACATTAAGAGCTTCTTAAAATGTGCATTGCCTTAAGGTTTGAGGAAAACAAATGCAAATCATCTTCATTCTAATTTGCTCTTGGAATCTCCACTTGTTTTCCATTGATCCATTTGGTGGGGGCTTCCATTCTTCCTATATATAATCCCAAGCATCAATTTCATCACTATCAAGATAACATTGCATTTAAATTTTCCAAAATGCAAAGTCATCACCATCAAAATAAGGCTTGAGACCATACAATCCACTTTCACTCCCCATAGTTGGTCTTTGACTCCCAATGAAGGTTAAAATGAGCAACAAGGCTCTAATACCAACTGAAATACCTAGAGGGGGGGTGAATTGGTGTAGAATTAGAAATTAAAAATTACTTCAAGAATGGATTAGGGAAGAAAAGAAAAACACACAAGATTTATAGTGGTTCGGACTCAACTTGTCCTACATCCACTCTCCTAAATACACAATTTGGGGTTCCCCTATCCACCAAAGATAATAAGGAGATTTACAAGGCTATCTCCAACCTTTACAATCTGAGATTTCAAAGGCTATCTCACGACCTTTACAATGAGTTTTATCCAAGGCTCACTCACAAACCCTAGTGTTTCTAAGAGGCTAACACCAAACCTTTGCAATGAAGATTTCAATAGGCTATCTTCAACCTTTACAAAGAGAATTCTAAGGCTCTCTCCAAACCTAACCCTAGTGTTTTCCTAACTCATAAAGAATTGACACTAGTACATGGATAACTAATTCACTCAACCCAAGCAACAAATGCTTTAGAGTTCTAGCTACCCATAACTAAACAACCAAACAATTACAAATGGTTGAGAAAAAAAGGTTACAAGAGTTTGGCTATCAAAGAATTAATGGTCTTACTAGAAGAACATTTATGATGGGTATTTATAGGCAAAATACCCAAAACTAGTTGTTAGAAACAACCCCAAATGTGTCTCTAATGGCTAGTTGCTTTTTCAATAAAAAGCACTCACATATGTCCAACGGCTAGTTTTTCAGACTCTCCATGGAATGTCACAGGGGTGACATCTCTAACCGCGGGCATGAAATCACTGGGCAGGGGATGCCTTTGAGGATGCGGCTAGATTCCTTTGATGAGCGGCTCTCTGTTTGATCAAACCGCAGTAGTGATATCTCTAACTGCGGGCGTGAAATCACTAGGCACATAATGCCTTTTGAGATGCGGCTAGATTGCACTTGATTTACTTTGAGGAGCGGCTTCTGTCTGATCAAATCACGGGGGCGATTTAGTCCATCGAGGGCGTGACCTCGAAACTTCAGAAAGGGGCTCTCTATTTCTCAATTCGCGGGTGCGATTTAGTTATGTCACGGGTGTGGTTCTAAGTTAGTAGAAGCCTTCTAATTTTGTACCAAAAAGTCTGTGCATGATTTCCTTTTCATGGGCGTGCTTTTTCACTAGTCGTGGGGCCAATCTTTACATTGCAAGAGCTATATATTGCCGCGGGCGCGGCTCCCCTTATCACGGGCATGATTTGTAGGAGTCATTCAAAACTAGCTTGGTTGAAAACCTACACACTTAGGAACTTTGTTAGACAAGGATAAAGGGTTGTTAAACTCAAAATAAGATGGATTGATGCCACTAAAGCCAACACATCTTATAGCTTGCATCCTTACTTTCAACTTGGGGATGCTTATTATTATTGAGCACAAAAAATTCATCCTTGTCTCCACCTACTTGAATGGTGATCTTGCCCATACTTACATCTATCATAGCTCTACTTGTTGCTAAAAATGGACGTCCCAATATGATAGGAATATCCATATCCTTCTCTAAATCAAGCACAAGGAACTCAGCTGGCAAGTAAAACTTTCTCACCTTAACCAAGATGTCCTCTACAACTCCCATTAGATGTATAATCGATCTATCTGCTAGTTGTAAAGAAGTTGTGGTTCGTTTAAGCTCACCAAGTCCTAACTTCCTAAAAAGAGACACTGGCATAAGATTAACACTTGCTCCTACATCACACAAACATAATGAAATTGGCAACAAGTTTCCCACCTTAACACTTGCACTTGGCAACAAGTTTGGGAGTGCCTTCCCATTCCATAATGAAATTGCCATTGCTGTCTCCCTTAGATTAACCACCATGTTGCTAGGCAAAGCTCCTCGAGGTCTTTTTTGCATTTGCTTTGCAAGTTGTCCAATTTGCCGCTTAAGATTTTGAATGGTGACTCCTTGTTGCTTCATCATGGTCTCGTGTTGCTTCAAAATGGCCTCTTGTTGCTTCACATAGACATCTTGATTGGCCATGTATTTTAACACCAAATCTTCAAAAGATGGCTTGGCTTATTATTGAGGTGGTTGTTGCACTTGTTGTTGAGGCGGTTGATCTTGTTGCCTTGGTGAGAATCCAGGTGGAGCTGCACGACTAGGTTGGCTAGGTTGATTGGGGTCCCTCCATGCAAAGTTAGGGTGATTGTGCCAACCTGGGTTATAAGTGGTGGAAAATGGATCATCTTGGGGTTGATGATTGTCATATCCATTAACATAGTTCGCCACCTCCACATTTTGATTTTCATTATAAGTGCAATTTGAAGATAGATGCCCAAATTGACCATAAAAATAGCAAGCTTCATTGGTAGGAGGATTAGTGTGACTTGGCTTTCTAGCCAATAACATCTTCACATGTTTAGTGAGGTCAGCCACATGATTAAGCATTTCCAATGATGATTGATCACTAGAACGATTCCTCCTATTCCTGCCATCCTTCATTTGAGAGTTGGTCGCAAGCATTTCAAAGATATCCCATATCTCCTCTGAGGTTTTCTCACCCATACCAATTCCAATATGAGTGTCTACCAAGTTTTGTCCATTATCACATAACCCTTCATAAAAGAACGTCACCAATAGATTAGTGGGGTATTGATGATGTGGACATTGAGTAAAATAGCTTTGAAATCTATCCCAAGCTTCATGGAAGAGTTCACCATCATTTTGAACAAAAGTGCTAATCTTGGCTCGCAACTCTATAGTCTTTCCTTAGGTGTAGTATTTGGTGATGAACTTGTTATAGATATCTTCCCAAGTTCGCATTGAACCTTCAGGCAAGTTTATGAACCAAGTTTTGGCTCTATCTTTCAATGCAATAAAAATGCATCGCATCTGCAATTCAAGTTTAGGAACACCATTCAATGGAAAAGTTGCAATGACACTACAAACTCCCTCATAAAAGCTAGTGCATCTTCGGAAGGCAAACCATAGAAGTGTGGAATCATGTTGAATTAAAGAGTTTTCAAATCATAATTCCTTACAGCATGACTCAGAACAATGCATGAAGGGGATGCGCTAATAATAGGGTGTTGAATATCGCAAAGATAGGCCCTATTATCACCATGCCCTTATGGTGGATTTCGTAGGTATCCTTGTGGTGGAACGCATCCATGTTGTTGTCCCACTTGTGGTGGAGGATGTTGAACATCTACAAGGGGAAGCTGTGGGTCAACAACTCCACCAGTTTGTGGATTAGCAACTCCATTGCCACCATGTTTCCTCCGTTGTTACCATTGTTGTCACCGTTGTTGTTTGCACCCTGCACTTCTAGCTCAAAATCCCGTGGCAACCCAAAAGGTGGATCATCTTGATTCCTTGGTTGACTCATCTCAAATAACTCAACTCTTTCTTGAATTCCGCTTGCTAGCTTCTTTCAGCGAGTTGCTAAACAGTTAGCTCGGCACGTGCGTTCGATTATAGGATTCAAAGTTTTTAACTCTGGTAAATCAAATTTCTTTAATTGATTTTGAGTTATCATGCACTACCTACAAACACCAAGACAAACACAAATAAACAGTAACTAAATAACAACTAACACAATACGTAACAATAAATTCACAATCACAATACGAAAAATAGCAAAAAGAAAAAATATCAACACAAAAAAAACAAAAATAAAAAAACAAATAAAAAGCAAAAACAAGCAATGACAAACGTTGATGATTAAACAAAAACAAAATAATTAACAATTTAAGTAAATAAAATCACGTTAATCGGAAAATAATTAATTCCATTGTCCCAGGCAACGGCGCCAAAAACTTGACAACTTCCTCAAGTGCACGGGGTCTATCATAGTAATAAACTCAGAGTACGAGGTCGAATCCATAGGGACAATCATTTAACTACTTTTTGATTAAGTTCACAAACAAACAATTAAAGTAAAATGAATAACCTTGATTTGATTTTGAAATACTTTTAAAAATTACATTAACAAGAAACTAAATGCAAACAAATAAATTAACAATTAAAAAGTAAATTTAAATCAACTAACAAACACAATAAAACAAACACTAGATTTTGGGATTTCATCTAGAGGGGTAACTCGATTGTCAATCAAATTCATTTAAGCAAGACTTTTCAAAAGTATTTTAATCCTCCGTCAAGGCAGAAAAACGTATTCAATTTAACCAACTAACCTAATCTATCGATGCACATTGAATAAAACAACTGAATCCATTAAGCGAATCTTTAAATTAAGTTTAGGTTAATTGTCATGTCCGTATTAACATCTAAACAAGCTCAATTTCCAAATCCGGTTTATAACAATCCGTCGATTCAATTATAAATCCTAAGAACATACATCTAGGTGATCAATCAAGAAATATGTCATGAAGCTCTTGGAAATTGAATTAAATGAGGAAAGCAAGAAAAACTATATTAAAATAGTTAATCAAAACATTAATAATAAATTACCCCCTACTAGATTACATCCATCCCTCTAGTAGGAAAATTAGTTACTAAACATAATGAAAATCAACAAACAAACAATAAAAATAATTAAACAAAACATAAACATAATTAAATTAAAAGGAATAAGGAAAAGATAAACTTAGTCTTTGAATAATTGAATAGCAAGCTCCAATCTTCATAAACTATGGAGAAAACAGCTTAGAAACTCTTAGAACCAAGAAATTCTAAGAGAGAAAAATAAACTATTAAACTAAGAACAATAAAATAAAATAATTCCAAAGGTGTTGCTACTAACTAAAACTAATTGGTATTTATAGTAAAACACTTTCCTAGATCTAAAAATACCCTAAAATCATTTAGAATTGGACTAAACCACATAAAAATCACCCAAGAACTGCCTGAATCGACCCAAAATCGAACAAAAAACACTCAGAGAAGCGGAATAACGATGCCCAGCCGGACCTACCAGGTCCGGCCAAGGTCCACCCAAATGCACCCCTTGCTACCCAAAAACCTCCCTCTGCTCCAGGTCTGGCCAACGTCCGGCCAAGTTCCGGCCAAACACGATCTAGTAGATGACTTAACTTGCAAGGGACATATCTTCATCGTCCGAACTCCAAATTGGGAAATTTTTGAGCCTAAACTCAAGTTCAAGAAGCCTAATTAAATTTCTATGTTTTAACATTTTTCTAATTCCTTCATTTTCATGCCCAAAATGCCCTTGACATTTCAGTGCTACATCTGAGATAACTTTCAAAGTACTTCCTGGAGTTTAGTTTGCATCTCCTTTATTGTATCACCAATTGAGTTGATTCCATTTGCAAATGAAAGTAAATTAAATTAACTTATGATCTGGAGACTTTCATATCAAAACTCTTTCCACATTTAATGTTCCAAGCTCCTAAAGTTGGCCAATTCGCGAAACCGCAAACTAGCTACTTTAAGCTCTAAATCTCAAGTGTTGCCTTTAGCTTCTAAACCCCTAAAGATCCATACCTACAACAATTTCACACCAAAACAAGTATAAATCACCTTTGAAAACATAATAATCATGAAGAAATTAGATCGACGCTTGTATGATGCAAAGACAAGGGAATTACACAATTTATACTCCAAATGAACTCAAATTCTCCTAATCTTGTAAGTTAACAACAAATAACAAATATAGATGCTAAAACCACTCAAATTTATAAGGAATTGAATTAAAAACCACAAAAACATTTAGAATAAAACCCGGTTATCATGTATGCCACATTCCCTTTGAGGATTGGAATTCTTCAGACTCCAACAATCCTTCTTCAAGTGACCTTTCCTACAACAATGGTAGCATTTAAAATTCTTCTTACTTTTTGATTTTGACCTACCATGATTGTGACTTCCACTTGGGCCACGTTCTATTGATCTCGCTCTCATCACCGTCAAGGCTTCCACTTGTTGTGAACCTGCCTGCTTATCATCCTTGTTCTTTCAATGATTTCTTCTTCAAGAATAGTGGATGCTTTATCATCAAAGACCAGAGAATCGGAATGAACATTATTTATTATATTGTTGATGAGTTGATCATACGAATCAGGTAGACTTTGGAGTAGAAGTTCTGCACGTTCTTGAGACTCTATTTTATAGCCCAAAGATGTGAGCTGAGAAAATAGGGTATTCAAGATGTTAAGGTGCTCTGTCATTGAAGTAGATTCTAACATTCTCAAGGTGTAAAGTTTCCTTTTAAGGAAAATTTTGTTGTGTAATGACTTGGCCTCGTACAGTTTAGTGAGATGGTCCCAAATCTCCTTTGTCGTCGTCTTTTCTTCTATGTTGGACAAGATCCCATCTGCAAATGTTGATTGAAGGTTTGCAATAGCATTCCCATTTATCTCATTCCACTTATTGTCATCTGTGAATGTTATCGGCCTTTCACTAATAGCCGCAAGACAATTGTCTTTTCTCAATACAGCTTTTAGCTTTAATTTCCACAGTGAGAAATTACACCCGTTAAAGTTTTCAATCTCAAATTTTGCTGCCATTGCTTCTATTACAAAATTTGTGAGCAAAAATTAGCTCCCACTATTTCAAGTGAACAGTACCGTGAAGAGTACTCCGCTGCAGTAATAACTGAATAGTATCCCTGCTACATTGATTGTGAACAGTAGTGAACATACTTTTACTATTCATCAATTACTATTCCGACGTCCGTTTCAAAAATGGGTTACAGCAAAAAATTCCACGTAATTTTCTCTTCCTTGTGGTATATTTTATTTTCCAAAATACCACAACTTTTGAAACCCTTACAGGGCTCTTGACACTTATCAAGGGTGAATAATAATCTAATTTATTTTCTGATGTGGAGGATCCACTTTAGTGGCAGCCACAGAGTATACAATAAATAGTTATTTATTTATACCCAAGTCAGGCTCTGATACCAATTGTTAAGAAAATCGGACCAGATAGGCAAAATACAGCTAATAATTTGAGAAAATAAAGATAAAGAAAAATAGAATAATAGAACACACAGATTTAAGTGGAAAACCCCCAAACAAATTAGGGTAAAAACTATGGGTAAGGACAAAAAATTTCACTATGAGAAAAATAATAGGAGTTACAACCTCTCTATTTTTAAAGGAGAAACACTCAAAAATTCTCTTTTTATAATAGGAGAAAATAATCACTCAACTCTCAAATATTTTTCTTTACTTCTCTCTCTATTTTTGTTTCTCTCAGGGATACATTGTTTTTGCAGAATTGAAGCCTATTTATAGGCAATCAATCCGCGTATAAGTTAGGCAACGAATGAGAAAAGAAAGAAAAAAAAATTTTCTTTCTCACTTTTCAAAAGTTGCGGTGCGGCGCCCACAATATATATATATAACCGGGACAATAACCTTGTGATAATTCTTTGTTTAAAAAATATATAGATATTTTCTCTCATGTTTAGGAGGTTGATTATCACTATACACAATTTTCAGGAGACTTGCACAAATTTGGATCTAATTGTGGTATATTTATGTTCTATACTTTTCTAATCTCAACAGTTAAAAATGCTTCAAAAATCTCAATCTTTGAATTTTTATCTATTACATGTCTTACAAGTAAAAGAACATTTCGGATTTTTGTCATTCCAAGATAAACGTTTTCTTTTTCAAATATCAAAGTGAAATGAAAAACCTTGTTAGATATTAAAAAAAATTAAGATGAAATAAAGACATGAAAAGAAAATTAATTATCTCATTCTTAAAAACAAATATTCCATTAGCTTACATACAATGTAGCATGCTTATGCTCCTATTTTACTAGCAAATGTCCAATACCTTAGGACTAAAATTTACTAGCAATCGTCTAATACTTCAAATGAAATACTGTATCCATATAACGGATTAATACAGAAATAAAATGAACGTAAAATTGAACCAACTTTGGAGTATTAATTAGAGGTAAATAATATTTCCCCCTTCAGATTTGACATACTATATTAGTATCACCCTAAGATTTTAAAAATATACTATTTTCCCCCTTAGCTTTGACATATTATACTAGTACCACCTTGAGGTTTAATTTAAAAAATATACTAATACAACCCTTTAATTTGGTTTCATTACACTAAAATATCCTCCTATTAGAATTTTCTTATTTTTACATTTATCAACCTTAAAATTATAGTAGCATACAACATAAACAATATAAATTTCAATAATATCCCTACAAACACTAATGTAGTGACTTTATTGATTTAAAATCACATCTTTCCATTTTCTCATTCATAAAAATAATAATTAGGGATCTTAATATTATATGAAAAAATTCAAGCATGTTCCTCCCATGAAATATGAAATTAATTATCTGTACATTTTTTTAGAAGTGAAATCTATTTTTTATTGAATTTTCTAAAAATAAGAAAATAATTTTTTTAAAAGAATTGTATTGATAATATACAATATTTATAGTGAAATTATATAATAACTATTATATAATTCTAACTTTCTATAAAATTAAAATAGTAACGTTACTCCGGTGTACCGTAGTTGGAACTAAAATGTAGAAATATGAAATCCATAGTTCCATACCTTAAAAATAATTATTAATTAAATTATTAATAGATAAGAATTGAAGACCCAAAAAGAACTTTAACATTTAAAACCACTGCGTATGTATCAAGACATGCATTTGTTTGAAGAGAAGAAAGGAAAACTTCAACACTTGAAACCGTTGCATACATCAAGACGGCTATGTTTACAACTGTCTGAAATGACATTTGCAAGACTAGAAGTACATACCAATAATACCACATCCCAGCAAAGCTGATTAAGATGTCACATTTTTATTTCTAATTATCATCTTCACATTAAGATGTGGATAACAAGTTCAACCCTTGTGCCCCTTTCTAGTATCCTGCAAAAGAGAACAATTACATGAATGGAATTGAAACTTCACAATGCAAAATGGCATGCCTAAGAAAAGCAATATCGAAATTCATAAAGGAAACTAGCAGGAACTTCGACCTCACCGGAAACTTTCCTGCATAGAAAATTCTCCTAAGCTTAGATTAGAAGCGACCGAGAATACTGATTATTATTTCAATTTAGTTGTCTATTTTTCTCATAACTTATTTTCTTCTATACATATAATCCAAGACATTTAAAAATTTTAGCTTTATGTTTGTCACGATCTTTCTTTTATGTGTGTACATAATCCAAAATTTAAAAAGTTAAGAAATTAGTTTTTTTCAATAAACTACTCTTTAGGGCATTGGATTTTGTGCACAGTTAAGAAAAAGTAGCTCATATTTTCCCACTAGAATGAGAAGGACTCAAAAGAAACTATCAGCAAGTCACACCAGTGCCTAAAACTATTGAAGCAGTAGATAACTATAATAACTTGTCCGTTCTATTATCCAACCTTAACACTGCTATCACTGTCAGCATAGATTTGTCAAACTAAAAAAAAATGAGAGCCTCTCTGTCCTTCTCATATAAACAACAACAACCATTTCCTAGGATATCTTGTAGCTTCACAGAGTTGCTCTGATCATGCAAGTGCAAATGCTCCCTTTTCAACTTCCATTGGTAAAATGATAGTTTCCAGGCGGGTCCTTCTATATTACACTAGTGTATCACTTTTGTGTAAAAATGATGTGACACTTTATGTGTCACACTCTCTCATCGGTGTAACGTTACACCGGTGCAATGTAGTCTTAGCCGTTTCCAGGCACAGTATGTAACATCGATCCTCATAATTAATTACATGCATTAGTGTTTAATTGGCATCATTAGTATATTTAATTTTGTTAATTATAGATCATTAATTCATTTTGTGTGCATGAGGGGTGTAATTGTTGATAATAATAGTTGTGAGGATGTTATTGGTAGTGTTAGATTGTTTGGGGGTGGAATTGAAAGTTTTCTTTAATTTGGCTAAAAAGTCAAAAAGATCTTTTTATTTAACCAATAAGAAGATTTTAAAACATATTAATAAAAAGAAAAAGAATTTATAAGAGATAAGAAGGGGTCTTATGGTTAGTGGAGAGTGTAGAGAAAGTAGAATGGGTAGAGAGGAAAAAGAAGAGGAAGAGGAGAGGAAAAAAAAGGAAAAAAAGAAGATTTTGAGAAGAAATTTATTAATTGGTAAGTTTTCTTTAATTAATTATTGTTAATTGATATTAATTGTTTTGTTTATGGATTTTGGAGTTAGGTTTTGAGAGGATTTTTGGGGGTTTTTTATTAGAATTGTATAAACATGTAATTATGTTGTTGAAAGAGATAATTGAGTAATAATTGTATGTTTTGTTACTGAATTGTTTATTTGAATGGATAATTGTGTTTAGGGAAGCTTCTTAAGCAAAGGGGTTTGAAGAAAGGAGGATTAATTGATGTTCTCCATGTGTTGTAAGTAAATAGCTATTGATACTAATTATATGATTTATATTAATACTAATTATATGATTTATTTGTGTGTTTTGGTTGATTTTATTAATTTTTATAGTGACATTTAATGTTTGGATGAGTGGAATTGTTGATATGATTGAAGAATGTGAAATGGTTGAATGATAGTGAAATTAATTATGATTGATTGTGAATTGAGATTATGATATGAGTAAATGATTAATTGTGATGGAATTGTGGAGGAAAGGATTGGATTGAAATGAAATTAATTATGATTGATGAGATGGAATGATTGTTAGATTGTTTGTTAGATTACTTGTTTAATGTTTGGTATATGTGAAATTGATGAATAATGATATTGAAAGTGATAATATGGTTGATGTGGTTTGAGAATGTGAAAGGGATGATTGATGAGCAATTGATATGGAAATGATTTGAGAAAAAATGGAATGAGATGAAATTGTTGAGAAGAGTATTGAATTGAGATGAAATGTTTTGATTGTGTGTTAGAATGAAATGGATGTATGTTTGATTATTGTGATGAAGTGGTTGTGTAATTTATTATTGAGATGAGATGGTTATTTGATTTATTGTTGTGATAAATTGGGTGTTTGATTGATTATTGTGATGAAGTGGCTGTTTGATTGATTGTCGTGATGAATTGGTTGTTGATTGATTGTTTGATTATGTTTGGCTTGGTAATAAGCTTGATTGTCTAAGTGTTTGATTAGGAAATGGTAACCCAAGTGTTAAGATTGAAATTATGAATTATGATAAACCCCTAGAAAAGTGAAAAGGGGAATTGAAATGAATTATGATTTAAACCCCTAGAAAAGTGAAGAGGTGAACTGAATGAATTATGATAAACCCCTAGAAAAGTGAAGAGGGGAATTGAAATGAAAGGATATGATAATGAAAAAGATGTGAATTGTTGAAAGAGATGTGATCGGGTTACTTTTCTTTGAACCATTCATTTAGATAATTTATCTAATTATCATGGTTGATTGAGAATTGTGATTGTGAGTTGAGTTTGAAGATGTGGTGAAAGTTTGATTTGATATGATGAGGTGTTAAACCTAATGAGATTGTGTTGATGTGTTTGATAATTTTGTAAAGATGGTTGTGAAGTCTGTGATGGATTGATAAATTGTGGTTTATGAAATTTGTGGTTCTATATGATGTCATATAATTTAGTTTGAGAATATATATATATATATATATATATATATATATATATATATATATATATATATATATATATATATAAGTGTATGTATGTTGAGGTTAGTATTAGTAGTTATTTATTTACTAAGTCGCCAGCTCACCCCTTAGCAATATTTTTCAGGTTGTTGATAGCTTGATGACCTTGGAAGTTTACGTGCATTGTTGCAGTAGAAGTTTTAAGGTTGGCTAGTGGATAATCATTTGCATGTCTAAACATTTATGTTGTGGATGTTTAAGAGTGTTAAGAGTTTTGGAAATTGATATGTATATGTTCTTGTATAAATTAGAATGATGATGTGTTAGAGTTAATTTTAAAAACAGTTTTATGTTTTATAAGATCTTTAATAGTTTTTTTGGTATGTTGTTTTATGTTTTTAAAATGTTGGAAAGCTTGATATAAATATATGTTGGTTTTGGGCTTCTTGGGGTTTGATTTTAAAGAAGAAAGTGAAAAATTCTATTTTAGTACTTTGATTTTTATTTAAAATTCTCATTTGAGGTTTTTGCCTTTGCAACGATCGTTGCACAGGTCATAACAATCGTTGTGCCATGTGTAACGACCGTTACACTGCTCGTTGCATATGTGTTTAGCTCGTGGAACTCTCGGGAATTTATGGGAAAATTTTTGTTCCTCACAACGACCGTTACATTTTCAGCAACGACCGTTACATATTCACAACGGCCATTGTGATACGTACAACGATCATTGTACCCAAAAATTTTAAAAAAATTAATAATTGATTTTAGCTAAACTTTGTTAGTATTATTCTTATTTTTATCAGTTTTATATTAAAGTTTGAGGGGTTACACAGTAATAGCTGATTTATCAAATATATATTGTTAACTTAAAAATTTAACTGTCTTGTCTAGTATTTTTTTCAAATTATAATAAACATATCAAATTGCCATTTAAAAGATGTAATTGAAAAAATAAAATGCAATTTAGTTCCTTGAATTATTTTTACAATATAAATTGGTATATAATTCATTGAAAAAATTATGAAAATTTTTTACTTTATTCAAAAAAAATTTTATTTATTTTTGTTCATATTTTTAAATTTAATTTTGAATTTTTTGCTATAAATAAATCAATTACATTTTATATTAATATTTTTTTAAGATATTAAAATAATTATGAAACGGTCCCAAAATTAATTAACGATTAATTATGCATTTATATATGTAAATCACTACATTAAACATGACATTTGGCTTTATAATTATTTGTAATGCATTGCATAATGTATGGTGGAATGTATTGTGTATATGCATTACATAATGTATGGTGGAATGTATTGTGTATAATAGGATTTGTGGGAGTTGGATTAGTTGAAGGGCTAGATTGTAAGATAAGTTGAGGGATCTATTTGTAATAGAAATAAGAGTTAATGATTAATTGGGCAGTAGTATTTTAATTTGAGGGCTTTATGGTGAAGGGGAGTGGGTGACATCTGGCAAGTGTAGGATGAAGGGGGAGAAGGACAAGTGTCTTATAAATAAAAAAAAAAGATTATGACAAGTGGCAATTTAAGAGAGTGCAAGATTGCACACTCTTACTTAATTAAATAAATAAATAAATAAATAATAATAATAATAATAATAAATAATTAGTGGAGAAATCCACCACCTTCATTATCTTCTTCTTCCTTCCTTCTTCCATTCTTCCTTTTCCTACACAAAACCTCCATTAA
>CANYLF010283203.1:0-10163 GCA_948193215.1 Bocquillonia castaneifolia
AGTATGCAAAAGCTAAGAATTAATTAAGATGTACGAAATGAAAAAGATGAATAGAACTTAGCTCTTTGAATAAAGATTTTATCATATGAATGATAGTTGATAATGGCACCAATTGAAATTGAAATGGGTTGGTTAGAATACCAATTATGATGCCTTGATGATGATGCTAGTAGAATTGATTTACTTTCCTTAATGGGTATTGAAATCACTTTCACTCTTGGAGGAGTTTGGTTAGATAACATCTTACTCCTTGTGTAGCTTAGCTTGCTCATCATTTTGAATGACTTTGACTCATCAAGCTTGCCTAAAATATCAACTCAAACATCCTTTCTAGAAGAAAAAGGTTAAATTCATCAAGGAAATAAAGCATATATCTCTTCCCCTTTCAAAGGTTATCCAAGCATATTCAAAATCAATTTATCTCCCCCTTAAATCAACATTACTTTCAAATAATGCCATAAATAAGGAAGATGAATTATATGAATATGTATAGGATGAGGGCAAGATAAATGAACATGATATAATTATGAGTCAGCAATGCCCCTTTCCAAAAAGATAATCAACTTGATACCAAATGAAAATATAAGGTAAAAAGGAGAATGTGAATGCAAGTAAACTCATAATCTTATCATCAAAGAGAAAACACATTGCCAAAAAAGAAGATTATCACATAGAGAGGAAGGGACATCAATGCTAACATGATAGCAAAAAGCATTATATACCAAGCATGATAAGGCTATAAGATCAAATATTAAATGCATACCTTATCATAAACCAAAAGGGATATAAGCATAAACCATAATGCTTAAGAATGAATGAGATAACACATCAAGTAATTAACTCAAAAATATATCTCAAACTCCCCCTATTAAGACAATAATGCTATCAAGCAACAAAGATAGAAACTCCCCCGTAAAATAGTGACCATTAATAGATCATGCATGTTCACAACACAAGTATGCTTAACATATTTTTGATCATATATTAAATAAGCAATGATGTGTTAAGCAGTCACCAAAGGACATGCCAAATGGAAAGAAGCTTGCCATACCAACCTTTAAATCCCAATAGCTCCCCCTCAATAATTGTCTCATTGACTCTTCCTTTTCTTGAAATGTGATTTGAAAATACATTATGAATTTGCATTTGAATGGCATGGGTTTCTTTGAATCTCCACGATTGTTGCATCAAGCCCATGATTATTGCGCAAATCCAACGATCATTGCAGAGGTAATGACTCATTTTAGTTGGATAAAGGTTTGCTACTTTGAATGTGCACGACCCGTTGTACGATATGTAACGGTCGGTGTACCATTGTTCATGCCACCATTTGTTGATATTTGTGGATTTCAAATACACCTATAAGAACATATGCTCTTTTTGGTATCCAAACAAACTTGGATCCTTAGGGGTTAGTATTAAAAGTGTCCATTGAAAGAGAATTCAAATGGATCTCTTTGACAAGGCAATAAAATTCATGATAATAATTCAAAAAATAGTAACAACGAATTTTAGGCTTTAAAGGCTAACTACTTGTGACATGAAAAGATGAGATGTGGGTTAGTATCACAATGGTAAGTGATTATGAACTTGATGAGTAATTTGTACAACTAAAGCCAAAAATGACAACTTGTAAACTTTGAGAAATAAAAAATTTGATTTTACAAACTCATTTTGTAAAACTTAAAATTCATTTTGTATTTTCAAAGAATCATTTCCAAAATCACTTTGAACATTAAAAATGGAAATGTTTTGGTCAAGCTATAAGCTCATCTTGATCAAAATCACAAACATAGTCATCTTTATAGAACTCATTGCAAGATTCCTAAAAATTACAAGAATGAGGTGTAGATGATTTCTCAAAGTAAGTAAAGTGATTGTGAGCAAGATGAAGTAATAGAAAGATTTATTCAAAACTTGAAACTCATTATCTTTGGAACAAATAACTTTTTCTTAAAAATTAAAAACTCAAATTCTAAAAACTTCATTCTTTTAGGGAATTATTCTTCATTTTAGAAATCTTTAAAATCAAACTTTTAAAAGGAGAATTTTGAGATAATTAAATTCACATTTTATAAATTGTAAATTTAATTCTTTAATACAAAAAAATCATTTTCATAAATTCTCATTTTTGTAAAATATGAAAATATTTTGGCAATAGTTTTCATAAAACTCGTCATAATTATAATCACTATCCAATAATTACCATCACCGCAAAACTCATCACACAACTACAAATAGTAAGGAGTAGAGCATACCACTTTAGGTGAGTCATGAAGCAAAATTGACTATCACATCATCATTTTTTATTCAAGTGGTCATATGTCCTTCATCTTCTAGCTTTAGCCTTTCCATGTACATGTGCTCTTGCTTTTCATATCCATTTGCAACTAGTGGCATTTTCTTTGCTCTTTGTATCCACCAATCAAGCATGTGAAATTTTCTTCATTTGAAATTTTACTTGATTGGTAGGTTCTGGTAGCATATTACTTTCCCGTTCCCTGGCACCGGTCACATAATTTGGGTTTGGGTCGTGACAAAGTTGGTTTCAGAGCTTATGGTTTTATTATATGCTTATTTTGGTGCTTTAGGGTGTCAGAGTCTTTCTTGAAACTACTTTAGCATAGATTCCTTATTGTTTTTGTTAAGTCTTCCTTGTTTCTAAAATTCAGCGTACCATTTAGACATTTGTTATTTGCTAAAGTTTGCCCTGTTTATTTTCAAATAGCTAGACATCGTAGAGCCATACAACAACCACCAGAAGAGGAACAAGAAAATGATGCTGGATCATGACAAGATGAGGTTCCTCCTGAATTGGAAGGTCCCGAATAGCCTTACCAAAAGGGTAGACCTAGGAGGCAAAGGCGCCAACGTGCTGGTGGTGACCAAAAGAAAGAGTAGCCACTAGAAGGTTTTGGTGGCATTGACCAGGCCATTATTGAAGCTATGGCAAAGGGGGTTGTACAGGCATTCCAGCAACCTAGACAGATTTTTGATTTAGAGGAGATTAGTATTGCCGCCAGATACTTCAAGGTGCCTTTTGATGGTTCAAGGGACCCCCTAGATTTTCTGAATGCGATCCAAAACTGAGTGTCATATGTCACTAATGATTCACCGAGGGTGCGCATGGTGGAGACATGTTTTAAGCGGGAAGCTCTTGATTGGTTCATAGCTACTATCAGACCGATCATTGATACTATCACATGGGATGAATTTGAGAGTAGGTTCCAGCAGCACTATATGCACTTGGAGTACCAGATGCAGAATAGGGTACAGTTGATGACAATCTTTAGAAGGGGAAATGAGACAGTTTCTGAATACACCAACAGATTCAAAAGATTATTGAGGTTTGCGGGTCTTATGGTTCAGGATAAGGAATAGATGGTACACTTGTGTGTTGCTGGTTTGGGCCTAGAGTATGCGAGTATGAGGACTCAGGGGCAGAGTCTGGACTCCTTCTATATTGAAGCCGTGTCTATAGAGGGAAGACTTCAGAAGCATCGTATGGTTCTTGGATCTTATGGTGCTGGTAGTTCCCATTCTGGTGGATAGACTAGTGGACAGGCTGGAGGACAATATGGTACGGGTATGCAGCAGGCACAGAGGACCTTTCAGATGGGTTCTAGTGTATAGATGGGATCTAGAGGAGGTCAGTCTGGTCCATTCTCTCAGGTTTATTACAGTTATCATAATCAGAGTAGAGGCAAACATGGCCGTGGAGGCAAGGGCCTTTTTTTTCTCTGAGCTAGTGGTAGCAACAGTGGGCAGAGTGCTGGATATAGCAGTGCTAGTTCTGGTCCGAGTGCTTGTTAGAGTTATGGTAGGGTCCATCAGGGACCATGTTTTATAGCACCAGATGATTGCTTCAGATGTGGACAGCCATGCCATTATGTGAGGAATTGTCCATTCTATCCTTCCCTTGGTCAGTCACAGTTTGACCTAGCTTCTTCACTGTTCAGTGTGGCTCAGCCACCATCACAGCCACATCCCCAGTATTCTACTCCCTTTTAGGGAGGATCTTATCATGCAGGCCCTTCTCAGGGCAGATTTCATATGACAGGCTAGTAGAGCCGATGTTTTGGGGGAAGAAATGGAGGCAGATTTGGTGGTAGAGGCATAGGCCAGGCATCTACCTCACAGCAGGGTGGAGGCCAGGCTAGGGTCTTCACACTCACATCACAGGATGCACAAACCTCTAATGTAGTTGTTGCAGGTACTATCTCTGTATGTCAAACTGATGCCTTTGTCTTGTTTGACCCTGGTGCTATGCACTCTTTTATTTCTCCTACTTTTACATCGAGAGCTAGGTGTAGAGGGACTAGAATGTTAACTCCGTTGTCAGTGGCCACTCCTTTGACTGAAGCTTTGGTCACTGACATTATTTTTTCGTTATGCCCCGTAAGAATTGAAGACAGAGAAATGATGGCAGATTTGATATTGTTGGAGGTGATGGATTTTGATGTAATCCTGGGAATGGATTGGTTGTCTCAGCATTATGCTACCCTAGACTACAGAATGAAAGAAGTGATATTCAAAATACCGGGAGGTGAAGAATTCAGATTCAGAGGTGAGAAATGTGATATGCCTCAGAATATAATCTCTACAATTACAGCTAGAAAGTTGTTAAGGTGAGGATGTCAGTATTTTATTATCATTGTCAGAGACACGACTTTAGAAGCAGATGATGTAAGTGAAGTACCAGTGGTATGTGAATACCCAGATGTGTTTTGAAAGGAGTTGCCAGGGTTGCCACCTGACAGGGAAATTGAATTCTGCATTGATGTAGTTCCTGAACTGCTCCCATTTCTATACCTCTATATAGAATGGCCCCAGCTGAGTTGAAGGAGCTGAAAGAACAGTTGTAGGAGTTGCTTGATAAGGGCTTTATCAGGCTTAGTGTTTCTCCCTGGGGTGCAACTATTTTGTTTGTGAAGAAGAAGGATGGCACACTCCGACTTTGTATTGATTACAGAGAACTAAACAAGGTGATGATCAAGAATAAGTATCAACTTCCCTGAATAGATGACTTGTTTGATTAGTTGCAAGGTGCATGAATGTTTCTCTAAGATCGATCTGAGGTCGGGTTGTGAGAGTTAGAGAAGAAGATGTACCAAAGCCTGCATTCCGGACTAGATATGGTTACTATGAGTTACTATGAGAGTTAGAGAAGAAGATGTACCAAAACCTTTATGGACCTAATGAGCAGAGTGTTCAGACCATTTCTGGACCGATTTGTGATAGTTTTCATTGATGATATCCTAGTATATTCTAGAAGCACATAAGAGTATGAGCAGCATTTGAGGATGGTGTTGGAGACTTTGACAAGAGAACAGTTGTATGCCAAATTCTCTAAATGCAAATTTTGATTGGATAATGTGACTTTCTTGGGGCATGTGGTGTCCAAGGAAGGAATCCAGGTTGATCCAAAGAAGATTGAAGTTGTATTGGACTGGCCTAGACCAACCACAGTCATAAAGATTAGAAGTTTTTTGGGTTTGGCAGGCTACTATCGGAGATTTATGTAAGACTTTTCTCGGATAACAGCACCATTAATAAGGCTAACTCAGAAGAATGTCAAATTCGAATGAGATGAAGCTCGTGAGAACAACTTTCAGTTGCAAAAGGAAAGGTTGACCATAACACCTGTGTTGACCTTGCCTTCTGGGACTGATGGCTTTTACTGTGTATTGTGATGCTTCCAGAGTGGGTTTAGGGTGTGTGTTAATGCAGAATGGGCGTGTAGTAGCTTATGCTTCTAGACAGTTGAAGAACCATAAAAGGAATTACCCTACCCATGATCTAGAATTAGTAGCGGTTGTGTTTATACTGAAGATTTGGAGGCATTATCTGTATAGTGTACCTTGTGAAATATGTACCGAACATAAAAGCTTCAAATATATTTCAACAGAGTAACCTGAATATGAGGCAGACCAGATGGTTGGAGTTGTTGAAGGACTATGATTGTTCAATCATGTATCACCCTAGAAAAGCAAATGTGGTAGCAGATGCCTTGAGTAGGAAATCAGCTGGAAGTCTTGCTCACATCAGTGTTGGAAGGAGACCTTTATACAGAGAGATTGATCACCTATTAGATCAAGGTTTGCAATGGTGTGTGAATAAATATGGATGCTTAGTAGCACAGTTCAAAGTAAGATCTATGTTTTTGGATAGGGTGAAGGCAGCTCAATCATAGGATCCAAAATTACAGAGGGTTTTTTACTAGGTGCAACTGCAGAGTTTAGGGTTGATGGTAAAGGTATTTTAAGGATGGGCACTAGGGTGTGTCTATCTAAAGTGGATAACCTGTAGAAGGAGATTATGGAAGAAGCCCACTATACACCTTACAGTGTTCATCCTGGTGCAACCAAAATGTACCAAGATTTGAAAAGCATGTACTGGTGGAGTGGAATAAAGAAAGACATAGCAAATTTTGTGTCCAGATGCATGACTTGTCAGAAGGTGAAGTTAGGGCACTAGAGACCCTGAAATACCAACAGGAGGGTGAATTGGTGCGGAATAAAAATTTTAGAGAGAATTAAGATGAAGTAGAATGAACACACAAGGTTTATAGTGGTTCGGACCCAACTTATCCTACGTCCACTCTCCCAAAGACCTCTTTGGGGCTCCACTAACTACAATAGTGTTACAAGGGATTTCAAGGCTATCCCAAGCCTTTACAATGAGTTTTACCCAAGGCTAACTCACAAACCCTAGTGTTTTCCTACTCACAAAGAATTGACACTAGTACAATGGATAACTAATTCACTCAACCCAAGCAATAAATGCTCTAGAGTTCTAGCTACCCAAAACCAAACAAATATCAATTACAAAGATGAGAAATAAATTTACAAGAGTTTGGCTATCAATGGAATTAATGTTCTTCAAATGAAGACTATTTATGATGGGTATTTATAGCCAACATACCCAAAACTAGTTATTAGAAACAACCCCAAGGGTGTCTCTAACGTCTAGAAACTTTTACATTAAATGCACTGAAAACTGTCAGGTCACGGGCGCGGTATCATCAGTCACGGGCGCGATCTTTATAACCGCTAGTTTTTTAGAGACTCCATTGAATGTCATAGGGGTGACATATCTGACCGCGGGCACGAAATCATTGGACAGGAGATGCCTCTCACGAGCGGCTGGATGCCTTGATGAGCGGCTCTCTGAGCGCCTCTCTTATTTACCAAGCCGCAGGAGAATTCTCTAACCGCGGGGACGCAAAA
Organism: Bocquillonia castaneifolia; assembly: GCA_948193215.1. NCBI lineage: Eukaryota > Viridiplantae > Streptophyta > Magnoliopsida > Malpighiales > Euphorbiaceae > Bocquillonia > Bocquillonia castaneifolia. Next base: position 7,230 of record CANYLF010283203.1, read on the forward strand.
TCACCGGGCATACAATGCTTGTGGAAAGGAGCGGTTAGTTTACTAGAGGCGCGGATTGATTCCTTTTGGCGAGCGGCTCTCTTTCTGATTAAATCGCAGGGGCGATTTAGTCTATCACTAGCGCGACTTTAAGCCTTAAGAATGGTGCTCTCTGTTTCTCAAATTGTGGGTGTGACTTGAGGTGTCGCGGGTGCAAATCTTTATGTGCAGAAACCTTTAAAGTTGTCACCAAAAAGTCTGGGGGTGATTTCCATTTCGCGGGCGCGCTTTGTCGCTAGTAGCGGGCACGATCTCCTTGGTTCGAGCACGATATTTAGCCACAGGCGTGGCTACCCATATCACGGGCGCGGTTTGCTGGAGTTACTTAAAACTAGCTGATTTGAAGACCTACACACTTGGGAACTTTGTTGGACAAAGATAAAGGGTTGTTAAACTCAAAATAAGATGGATTGATGCCACAAAAGCCAACAGACCCTATGGGTTGTTACAGCCACTGCCTATTCCTAAGTGGAAATGGGATATGATCACGATGGACTTTGTAACTGGATTACCCTGTGCACTTAGTGGGTTTGACTCAATCTGGGTGATTGTTGATAGATTGACTAAGTCCGCTCACTTTTTACCTGTGAAGAAGAACTACACTGTACAAAAGTTGGTCAGACTGTACATTTTTTGAAATAGTACATCTACATGGGGTTCCAGAATCCATTATGTCAGACCAGGATTCTAGCTTTACATCGATGTTCTGGAGAGAGCTCTAGTTAGACTTAGGAAGCAGGTTGGATTTTAGCACAACTTTTCACCCTCAGACAGATGGGCAGTTAGAAAGGACTATCCAAACACTAGAAGACATGCCTCAAATGTGTGCTATGGATTTTGGAGGCTATTAGGATTTGAATATTCCATTGATTGAATTTGTTTATAATAACATCTATCATGCCAACATTGAAATGGCACCATTTGAAACATTGTATGGTAGGAAGTGCAGATCCCCGTTGTGTTGGGATATTGGTGAAAGGTAGCTTTCTGGACCTGAATTGGTGCAAATTACTTCTGAGAGGGTTCCTTTGATACAACAGAGGTTGAAAACAGCTTTTAGCCAATAGAAGAGCTATGGGGATCTAAAAAGGAAAGATGTTTCTTTTGATGTGGGTGACTGGGTGTTTCTAAAAGTCTCACCTATGAAAGTTGTAATGAGATTTGGTAAGAAAGGCAAAGTTGGCACCTAATATGTGAGACCATATGAAATCAAGGCTAGAGTTGGTGATGTGGCCTACAGATTGGCCTTACCACTAGAGTTATCTAGAATCCACCTGGTCTTTCATGTTTCTATGTTGAGGAAGTACATTTCAGATCCATCCCATGTGATTTAGACTGATGATGTGGAGATTGGGGAGGACTTGACCTATGATGAATACCCAGTGGCTGTCATTGATCATCAAGTTAGACAGTTACGATCCAAGTCAAATCTGATGGTTAAAGTAGTGTGGAGAAATCTCAATTTGATATACCAGTATAATAATCATCATTACGCCATATAATATTATAATAATAATTTAAATATCGACAGACAATACTTTTATTCAAAACCAAACCAAAATAGTTCTACTGCGGCTCTAGATGGGAACATTTAAATACATAAAATAACACATATGTTGAATGACCGGGCAAGTACCGGCTTAGAATCTCAACGTAAGAGGTCTGATAACAATCCTGAAAAAAAAATGGGTGGAGGGGAGTCAGACCTCACTGAATAAGTCAATCGCATATTTATGAAATGCAACCTAAATCATACACAATCATACAATATAGTATTATATAGTAATAGAATATATATATATATTATACTCACAATCATTCAGATGAGTGTAACAACAAAAACATACAAAGAGGAGAATTGAAGTAGAACTCCTAAATTCCCTCTAAAACCCCATAAATAAATCATACACAAATTGTGAGTATAATATATATATATATATATATATATATATAAAAATGATTGTTCAGTGCACATATATTCATATAATTATATATGCATGATATTAATATGCTCTGATATAAAATATAAATACATATATTTAATACAGATAATAAATATTAATAATTGAAAATATATAAATATCAATATGATATACTTTCTACAAGCAATATCATAAATATGAAATTAATTCACAGATATTTACAAGCGACTCAAATCGCTCTTGCACCGCTAGCCCACTTTGGCTCCTGGGATTCTCTACAGAATATAATTAATGATAATAACTTAGATTAATGAATAACGTCCTAATTTACTAAGAATTCTAGAATTCTATTTAACACGTCGTACATTCATTGGCTTAACTCTAACGGTAATCGTATCTTAATTTTCTAACGCTTTAAACTCATCGCATGCTTTACGAGAAAATCTATCAAAAATTTGGTAGCATCTCCTCTATAAATTAGATATCTCTCCAACTAGTGGAGCCCGTTTCTGCAAATAAAATACACTTCTAGGTTCATCACCACAAACCGGGTCTACCCAATTACCCGGATTTACCAAACAGCCACATCGTATTAATAATAATATTTTATCTTTCCTTATTATTATTATTATTTTATTTTTTATCAACTTATCTCGCCATCTTACTTATTAGATTTATATATTTAACATTCATCAATATTATAATGATAATAATCAATAATGTTTTACCTATCCATTTATATTAATTTATTTTACTATTTTATTTATTAATTTTATTTTCTTTTTATATTCATCAATATTAATACAATATTATAATAATAATTAATTACATTATATTTACTTATTTATATTTAATTTACCACACCATTCTATCTATCTATTTATCTTCATTTAAAATCCATTAACATTATTTAATACCTTTTAACTTCTCTTTTTATTAATTAAATACATTTATCGTCTAACTCGGTTTACTA
>CANYLF010283360.1:0-12672 GCA_948193215.1 Bocquillonia castaneifolia
AATTGTGTAGTTGGTTAATTTTATCCGGTTGCGATTCTGATTAGGGAGATATTACACCCTGATTGTGGGAGCAAATGAAAGACGATGGAAGCGATTTCGCAACCAGCTCAAAGTGGTGGCTGATTCTTTCAAGATGATCGATATCTAGCTACTCAATGAGAAAAACCTTTTGTGCATTGGTTGTATATACTTTATGGAGAAGTTTTTGCTTAATTTGCCAAGCGCCTCTTGCACTTTCATAGCCCTATATGTTTATGTGCTGGAAATCATATAACAAAGTTGCTATCAATAGCACATTCTGTTTATTGTTTGTGTCAAGTTTTATAGCCACATTTCCGAGAAGAAATAAACACAAAGATTCACATATAAACAGTCGACCTTACAACACAGAGTGCCCTTTCCTGCTCTCTTGCAGGAGAGAACTATATGGTAAATTGAAAAGAAAATAGGATTGAAAAATAAATGGAACAGTTATTTTGAGCCGGCAAAGTTAAAAGCTTATAAATAATTCGCGTGGTTATTTACAAAGGAAGATTACAACAAATGCCCTCCACCTCTTTTTCCTCTTCTAAATTGTCTTTCCTTTATCACAAATGTAAAAAATTTACAGTATGAAACACATTTCACCATCCAAAGCTCTATTGAAGTTACATTCATCCATAAGAAAGCCAGAAAAAAGAAAATATATCTAGGAAATCAAGAAAGAACAAAATTCAAGACGCACACCTCATTAGGAATACAATTACCTCCTCCCCAATTTCTGACTAATGAACAAATATCAATGTAATATGAAGACAAAGAAACCACCTAAAGCTTGCCTCCAGAAAGAATAGATCATTTAGCCCCGAGAGCACGTCCTCAATGGCCAACCAAGCTCCGAAATGCCTATTTCTAAACACCCTACATTTGAACACTATAACTGTCACTGCCACCTTTCGAAACCCACCAATCCTACTATAAAACAAATTGTTTCAAGCATCATTCTTGTTTTCTGCACCTGCCCACAGGAGAATACTGTATAAATGCCAACAGCTATCAACACTTTCAGCAATTTAGAATGAGCAGTAAGAGCTATACAAGGAACTAAACCCAAATGTCAAAACCACATCCCAAACTAAATCAGTCGATGCTGTCTCAAACCTTTTCCAAAGTGTGGTTGCATTAACCTGACATATAAACCATTCTTTGCCAGCAAAGAATCATGAGTCCCTTCCTCTACAATTCGCCCTCCATTTAGAACCACAATATTGTCGACATGCCTCATCATAGCAGCTCTATGAGCTATAAGAATGGTTGTTTTGTTTCCCATGATCAGTGTATCAAGTGCTTCTTGCACCACTCTACTAGATTCAGATTCAATGGATGAACTAGCTTCGTCCAGTAACAAGATGGGTGCATTCTTCAGTACCACTCGTGCAATTGCAATTCTCTGTTTCTGTCCCGGTGTCAGGTCAACACCCCTCATCCCTACATGGGTGTCATATCCGTGAGGCAGGCTGCTAATGAAGTGGTGAGCATTTGCTATTCTTGCAGCCTCCTTCATCTCAGCTTCACTAGCATTGTGCCTGGCGTATATAATATTCTCTCTAATTGTTGTTGAGAAAATAATAGGTTCTTGCTGAACAAGGCCGAGGTGGCTCCTTAACCATCTCAGATTATAGAGTTTTAGATCTCGCCCATCAAGTAGAACCTGACCTGCAACTGGATCATAAAATCTCTCAATTAAAGAGATTATTGTGCTCTTACCAGACCCTGAAACTCCTACCACAGCTATAGTTTGTCCACCATTGACTTTGAGACTGAAATTGCTCAACACCAAGACTTCTGGGCGAGTAGGATAACAAAAATCTACATTCTTTAACTCAATGCTCCCATAGACATTAGCTGGCTTCAGTGCTGAGCTCTCATCTGGGTCAATCTTGGGAACTCTATCTATAATTTCAAAAACTGAAATGAGAGATTTCCGCCGTTTGAGAATATATGGAGCCAATCCGAAAGGCTCGACTAGTGCAAAGGTTGCAAATGAGAAAACCATATACTCCTTCATAGCCGTAGGCAGATCCATATATTCGTTCTTTACAGAGTATGCTGTATACCAGAGAAGAAGGGCATTACAGGCAAATAGAAGGAACTGTGAAAAGCCAAATGCAAAACCAATGGCCATTCCATGTAAAAAACTCTGCTTGAAAATTTTCTCCAGTTGCAATCTGTAGAGCTCCATTACTTTATTACCAGCACAGAATGCCACGACAGTGTAAATGTTCCTGACAGCATCCTCAAGAACCAGTGATGCCTTCCTGTGCATCTCTTGAATGCCCCTTGAAAATCCAGCAAGCCACAACTTCTGCAGTATTTCAGATGCCAGTCAGAACTCAAGTGCAGAAAGTTGCATATGAAAACATCATATTATTATTTCCAATTTATGAAATACCAATAGGACATCTTATAATCAAATGCCAGATACCATCAATGACTTCCTAACTGTTTTCAAAATTCACAATCAGTACAACAATCTAAAGCTTCGACACTTAGAGAAATAGATCGAGTCATCCTTGAACAAAACAACTGCATAATTGAATTTGCAGTCACATAAAATGCAGATTCAAGATTTAGAGGAAATTATATTGATCAAGGGTGAAAATGACTAAAAAAGAAACACCCTACCAGGGCTAGAACTAGAAAGGAAATATTACAATATATTTCAATGACATGCAGCCACACATACAAATAAAAAAGTGACGATCTGCAAATTGATTCGCACATGAAGTGATGGGGAAAAAATGAAATAAATTGGGGCTTAACTAAATGGTATCAAGTTCAACAGTAAGAGGAAATACAAACCTGTGCAATTGCAGAAACCATGAGAATTGGTAGGGTTGCCAATGCCACAAGAGCAAGTCGCCATTGAAGCAACATTCCAATGACCACAGCCACAACAACAGCAGCACTGTCCTGTATAAATATAGAAAGACGGTTGCTAAATGCTGCTCGCACAAATGTAGCATCATTCGCCAAACGCATGGATAATGTATCAGCACTGTTATCCTCTTCATCAAACCATCCAACTTCATTATGCAGCATCGCTGTTACATAATCAGCATCGGCACAGATAAGGTAAAGCTCATAAACAGTATTTTATTTATGCATGTTGTGTTCTGTTCTTAAGTACCTGAACAATAAAATCAGAGATTATTTACCTGAGAACATCATTCTCCGGACTCTTTCTGTCATTTTTTCACCCATAATACCGAAATAAAAATGTTGCAAAAAATTTGCAACCACCGTCACTATACCCATGCAGGCAATTGACAAGCACCACTTGTCTACTTCCTCTCGCAAGTGATGATGTTGATGTCCATGCTGAGTTCTATAATAGGCAGTTACTATCAATGCAATGAAATAAGCAAGAAGTGGATTAAAAGAACCAAAGATAAAAGCACCAATGCTTCCTAGAACAGCATAAAGCCATTCTGCAGAACTAAGTTGTGCCAGTCTCCAAAAAGAAGGTGCTTCCCGATGCTTTGTGTCCTTTTCATCCTTAAATTTAGTCGGGACATCATCAGAGTGACTATGGGGCCGACTAAAAGTCTGGGAGTGAGAGCGTTCATTTTTAGGATCAGATGTCAAAAGGGGAGACACTGGTGATTCAGGATCTGACCCATTTGATGTTTGTCTATGTGCAGACTGGACATCAATCTTGGGCAACTCCGGAAGTCGCATTTCAAAACTATCCTGTCTTTTTATTGCTGGTTCCTTATCACCTCCATCCAAGGGAAGACGACCATTTTCCATCATTTTCTCTGGTGGCGGACTTCGAACCTTTGGAGATTCATGAGAACTGAAGGTTCCATCTGGAGGCCGCAGTACACCAGGAACTCTCTGAAGAGAGGGTGATTTCATCATTTTGGGCGAAGATGGTTCTTGGAAGCTGTGACCAGCAGAAGAATCCCTTTCGATTTGGAAAGCAGAAGGCTCCGTGTAGTTTCTAGCTGGCATCCTAAAGAAAGACATGCATCTCATAATCATCTATCTAGCATATTAATTACATCTTGGAAAACTATATTTGAGAACAGATACAATGTTCACAAAAGGTATTTGGTCATGATAAAAACAGGCTGTACCTCCTTGGAAGTTTTGCTGCTTCTTCACATCTGAGAAGCTCAGCATATAGACCATCTAAGTTTAATAATTCATCATGTGTTCCCATTTCCACAAGCTGACCTTCCTCCATTACAGCTATGTAATCAGCATTCCTAATAAGACTAAGCCGTCGAGCTATAATAATGGTGGATCGTCCTAACATGAGGAGATCTAGTGCTTCTTGTACTGCTCTTTCAGCTTCAAAATCAAGTCCACCAGTAACCTCATCAAGCAGAAGAATTGTTGGATTCAAGAGTACTGCCCTAGCAATAGAAAGTTTAATTTTCTGTTCCTCCGTCAATGATAAGCCAGCTCTACCCACCTTAGACACATAAGAATTTATTTCTCAAAAAATTGGCCAAATAAGGAGCCATACCAAAGATTCAAACAAAAATTTAACATTGTTAGTTTACCTGAGTCTCATAGCCTCTCTCGAGTGAGCTGATGAATGTATGTGCATGTGCTATTTTGGCAGCTTCTTCAATCTGATCCGAAGTAGCATCTCGCCCATAAGCAATATTATCCCTTATACTCAAACTAAGCAAGGCAGGTTCCTGCGTAACTAGTCCTATTAGGCTTCTAAGCCATTCCAGTCTCAGGTTTTTAATATTCTCTCCATCTAAAAGAACTTCTCCTGCATCACAATAAGTAAATAAATGAAAAACTATGGAAAGAAAGCGAACCATTAAAAAATATAACACCAAGGCAATACCTAATGTAGGATCATAAAACCGCTCCATGAGAGGGATAATGCTGCTTTTTCCAGAGCCATTTCTGCCAACAAGTGCCACAGCCTTTTTAGCAGGTACAGTGAGATAAAACCCACTCAAGATAGGGATCTCTGGGCGAGACAGATAGCTAAAATAAACATTCCGAAATTCAATATTTCCTTGCACCGACACTAGGGTGTTTCCATCTTGATTGACAGTGGAGGATGATCGGCTTATCATCTCATAAAGTCTGTAAGCAGCTATTCTTCCTTGGTCAAATGAATAGAAGTTCGTTGCTGCTTGATTCAGCCCACTGCAAAACACACAATATTGATAAAACCACAGAGAAGATAACAGCACTGGAAAGTAACAGCACCGGAGAGTAGGAAGACACTCACAGGCCACTCAAAATTACAGCAAATAACGCTGTTATTATTTCACCACCATGAGCTTTGTTGTGTGTAACCAGGAACCTTCCAACCCATAGTTGCAAGGCACAAGAACATATTGCCAGCCCATATGTAAACCCCAGCCCAAGTCCTTGCACAAGACTAATCAAAATACCATATCTCAGAGTCGCTTGAAGCGAGGTTGCATAAGAATACTTCGCCAAAGTTTCATTTGTAAATGCATATAATGTCCTAATATATGAGACTGCCTGCATAATTTAAGAGATCACTAGCTTTCAGTATCATGAGAAGTTATTGCACTAGAATTACAAGCATGTGAGACAAACTAAAAGTTCATAAATTCAGCAAAGACAGTGTATGACATGGATTACAGAAAACCGATGCCACTTAGCAAACAACAGTACATAGTCAGAAACGTTTGTCATTGAGAAGCTCCCAAGCACATCCAATCAAGGCATGCAACCATCATCCCCAATCATTAATGTACCCTAACCATTAGTTCTTAAGAGAAAATAAACGACTTACGTAAGTAATCATTATTGTACTATGACATTAGTCATTTCCCATTATTGCACCTTACTATTAGCTAACTCTTTTTCAGAGAAAAAAAAATTGAAAAGAAAATGCGAACACACTCATTAATCATCATAGTACAGTGTCATTAGTCACTAAGAGAAACTAAAATGCTCAAGTTCAAAGACTGAAAAAAGCATGTTCATAAGACCTAAAAAAACTGAAAAAAAAATGCAATAAACTAAATCATTTTCATAAAACTGAAAGCATATAGTATAAAAATTGTAGTAAATTGCAGAAAAACACCTGATTTGATTAAAATAATATATGAAATTGAGGGATTTTTCATAATCTAGATAAAAGTAGCAAATGCATGATTATGAAACATACGTATTAGCTTTGACCAATAAATTAAAATGCACTATATGAAATTATGAATTATTGGAAGTATCAAACATAAGAACAGAAACAAGCATGCAGCAATGACAACCATCTGTATCCCTCTCTCTTTAACTTGATTGTATACATATGAACCCAGCTATCTTCTTTTTTTTTTATATTAAGATGGATCCTGTCAATTCCAGTAAAAGTAAAACATTAAATTAGATGCAATTACAGTGGCCAGAATTACGACAATCATTAACATGTATATTCAATTCGATCTTCCAAATTCCATTACAGAACTCCTACTGTAAAATGATAGGAAGTTCACAATTCCTTGGCTGTCAACTACTTGGGATGACCGTCAATGAGAATTTACCACCAAACCATATGCTTTCATGCCAATTGTTCAATCCAGAACTCTCTATTTGATACGAGTCCTCTCTATCTAGCTAGTCAAAGCATTATCTGAGACAATATAAGATGGTACATGTTTGCCTGGAATTTTTAACTAATGAGCATGCATACCATCTGTGTATCATGCCAATTCTTCAAGCATACCCTAATGACCTAATCAAGCTATGATAGTTATCCAGAATCTACGAGGACTCTGAATTTAAGGGTCACGCATGCCATTATTACTTAACCGTACATCCAACTAGATAGGCAAATCAGTACTTAAGGAGTCTCTAAGTTCTAGCAAGACAAACCAAGCCATGTAAAAGACAAATTTTGGGCAAATATAGTAAATAAAATCATCTTTCTTTTCTTTGCATAACTAAATTTTATTAACAACAAAATTTAAAGATATCAAATTTTGCATCTTATTAAAACCAATGCTGCATGCTAAAGTACTTCGTTCAGAATCATATAAAACAATATAAGAACCAAAGTTACACTGTTGAATCAAAAAGACAAAAAGTGACATTGAGAATCCAATACTAGCAAAGCAAGAATAGCCTCAATAAAACGCAAGTGACTGAAAATTATATGCAAAAATTAACTCTATTCTTTTTTGTAAAAAAAATTGTGTACAAACGAAACAGGGTAATTCTTTTTAAGCATTAATGCGCTTTTTGAAGTCAAAAAGGGGGACTGTTCAAACCTGCTCAGCAACACTAGCAGCTTCTGCATATGCATCTTGAATGCTCTCAGCAAGTCTGTGAAGAAATATATTTGATATGCCTCCAGCAGCAACAATGAAAGGACCAGTGGCTAATGTTAAAAGTGCAATCTGCCAGCAGTTGACGAATCCAATAACAAGACCACTAAAAAATGTTGCCATGTTATGAATATAGTTTCCAACCTACATCAAAGAACTTAAAAAACTTAGATAAGATATTTAGTTTGCAGATTCTGAACGGGGATAAATAATCTCTAACAAACCTTTTCGCTAAGTGCAGACTGAATGAGCAACACATCACTCAAAACTTGACTCACAATATCACCATTGTTACCATAGGTGTCAAAAAAGCTCATGTCCTGATTAAGTAATACTTGCACGTAGTTTGATCTGATGACAGCAGTCTGACGCTCTCCAGTTAAAATCCAGCACGATACCTCTATTACAAAGAGCAAGTTAGCATCCATAGCAACAAAGTATAGCTACATGTGAGAAGATAAAAACATTTTTATAATAAACTATAAAACTTACCAATCCAACCAGCTGCGAAAACACCGACAGCTATATAAACTATGGTTAAAGCAAGCTGCAGAAAGCAAACCCCTTAATTAGTGAAAAGATGTTAATAAGATAATCAATTACTAAAAAATTTAAATAAAAAAAACAGTTTTACATAGATTTTTTAGATTCAAGAAATAAAGTATCTTCCCATCCACACCCCTTGCAACCCCACCTTCTCCTTCCTCTAAGAAATAAGAAGAAGAAAATAACAGAGTAGGGGAAGGAAACAGCTTAGCAAAAACAATAAGGAAAACAGTTAATAATGCCCTCAAGATTAGCTAAACAAACTGTGGGTTCTATTTTTCAGACTTGAGTGTAAATACCAGATGTAAGTACATGTACAAGTGTCATAATCATTTTAAAATCAAATTTTATGATGCATAGACTCCTGATTAATTTTGTGCCCAATCCAGCTATTCAGTCCCTGCACTGTCTCCTGCGTCTATTCCATCTGTGGCCATGGAAGCTTTCCTATCTTTCCGGTCTGCTAGCATCAGCTTGAAGATGGCCCTAGTCATTTCTGCTTATGGGAACAATCTCTATTCTTAAATCCTGAAGAAAATGAATTGGTCATGACATGCTGGTTGGGCTCAACAGTTTAAAACTTATTTCCATAGAAGTAAAACAGGCCAGTTGTTTCAAAGGAAGGCGGACAACTTCCAATTCTTATTTTATCCTAAACAATGGGAATGCCTACACATACACAAAACTCAACATCCCAACTTGGCACATCTCTCTTTACTACAGGACTCTGAGGCAAAAGTTCAAGAGTTCTAACCATCTGTTTAAGACCAAGCCACCTCACTCTCTCTCCCTCTCTCTCGGTCTCTCCAACATAGGTATGCATACAAAAACTTCTCTTTGCACCTTTTGAAAACTTTTCTCCAGGAATCTATCATGGCAAATCTTCTGTATCTCAACTTCCAGATAAGGGTATGTTGAGTTCAACACCTTATGTACACTACTCTGCATATGGATTTTGTTTGACAAATATAAACTGCCATCTTCACTGTAGTGTTTGTCATAGCTTGGTAGCACACTTTTAAGGTTGCCCATTATAATTTTCCAAGACAATCATGTGTTATTCTTAGAGTGCACGAGGCATGCCATGTGGACATCTTATGAAGAGTTTTAATGTTTATATATGCAATCATTAAAATTTACAGCTAGAAAATTCAAAAAATAGTTTATACCCATTTTGATAAATGTACACCTCAAATCCATCTAGCTTACAATGAAAATAAAAACAATATTTTGTGCATAAAGTTGGTCTGAGGCTCTGAGCTTTCAGTGAGCAATTCATACACCATGCCAACCTACGAATTCCCTTCAAGCCAACTCTCCGTAGTAAATTTACAAACTAATGAATGAAAGGCATGCTAAAGGATTGCTAATTAGTTGTAAACTTCTCAAACAGTGCCATTTAATACTACTGTCTTTGTCATGGTAAGTTGATGAGATGCCAAACTTAATTGGAATCATACCTTCAGTTGATTTAATGAAGATTTTCATTACTTATTACTTAAACAACAAATCCTAGCTCTAAATTCCTCTAAGCGTGAGTTGAAAATATACAGCACGTGTGATACCTATTCCACTATGCCCAACCATGTTACAAAAAAAATATACCACTGGAGCCAGACAACTGACTATAACGAAATGAACCAACCACTGACTATCTAAATCAAAAACACGTTCCTGAGCTGAGCAGAACATATTAACTCCATAAGTCAATAACACAGTACTTCCACAACAAAAAGCAAGACACTTATAGCTTGATCAGCTAAAGTGCTAACCAAAGTAAACAGAATAGCTAAAACTAATCTATACCATTGTTTCACACACCTGAATAAGTTTGCCCACATAACAAAAGCCTAACATCTTGCCATCTACTAGCTAGCAAAGGAACCCAACAAAACAAAAGAAAATTGAAAATATTATGCAAGTACCACCATAGAAAACCTAACCCAACCAAATCAAAGTTAATATAACAAATTCAGAACTCATTCCAAAATTCCAACACTATAACTAACCTCCACTGACTACCCATTACCAAAAGATACTTCCTCACATAAAAATATAAATTTCAAAATAATAATTAGTGAAGATAAAACTTGCATTTTCAAAATTCAGTACCCATTACAATACCAAAAATGTAATTTCTCTACTAAAACACAAAAATCTAAACTTTCAACAAACCAATTCACTGGCAGAAAAAAAAAAGGTAAAAAAGACTCAACACTTCAAAAACTCACTACTCAGTACCAAAAATATATTTTGTTTCCTAAAACATAAGATCTAAACTTTCAATATAATAATTCAATTAAAAAAAAGACTTGACTATTTAAAAATTCACCACCTACTACTGAAATCAACTTTTTCAGATCAAATTATGCTACTAAAACAGAAATTCTAAACTTTAATCACAATAATTCAATTTAGAGAAAAGGATTACATCTTAAAAATTTCACTACCTATTAACAAAAATCTACTTTCTAGCATAAAACTTTGCTACCAAAATGCAAAAATCTAAACATTAAACACAACAATTTAATTAAAAAAAGCTTAATCTTTAAAAATTCACTACCCCACTAAAAAATCTACTTTCTAAGGTAAAAATTCACTCCTAAAAGCACAAAAATCTAAACATTATACACAACAAATTCAATTAAAAAAAAGTCATACACCTTTAAAAAAATCACTACCTATTACCAAAAATCTACTTTCTAACATAACATTTCACTACCAAAACACAAAAACATTAAATACAATTGTTCAGTTCAAAACTTCACTGCCCACTACTACAAATCTACTTCCTCACATAAAAAAATCATCCCTAAAACATATAAATTGAACTTCAACTCCAAAAAAAATATTAAAAAAAGAGAGAGAATATGAGAGAAACTTACATCTTTAAATCTGTCAAATTGATCTTCAGGATCATTACTCCTGAGAACCTGAACAATTTTAGCAAAATAATGCAAATAAACAACGAGTGCAGTTCCATGAGCAGCTGCAGCAATTGAACCTACTATCATTAACCCCCAATCTACTCTATCTGCACAAGCAAACAGTCTCGAAAACGGAACCGCTGCAGGCGGCGCTTCCATCTCTTCCGTTTCCTCCATTTCTTCTTCAGCTTCAGCCTGAGCCGCCGCTGCAGCAGCAGCCGCCGCCTCAGCACTGGTATCTAAGTACGGAGACGGTGACTCCGGCGGCTCCGATACTTCCGATACAGGCGTTAACGGTTGTATATGCGGTGGGGACCACCCGAATAATCCCCTAGAAATCATCATCTTGTCTAAATACTTTAAAAAACCCTAATCAGTACAAACAGTTTCCAATAATTTCTTTTTCCTCTAAATTTATAAGCTAAATTTAGAGGAAATGAAATGAAAATTAATTTAATTTTTGTGTACTTGATATATTTAATGGAAATTTAATTTTGGGGTTTTTTTGGTGTGTGTGTTTTTTGTGTGAGTTTTATTAAGGGTTTTTTTTGTGATATTTTTGGAGTTTGAATTCAAAAAAGAAAAGAAAAAAAAAAGAAAGGGAAAAGAGAGAGGGACCGAGTCAAAAAGAAACGGAGAAGAAAGGGAAATGTAAAGTGTTACCGATGGTAGCATATACATTTGATTTTTTTTTTGTGAGTTTATTTGTTTTTATTTTGGTTTAACGGTCAATTGCCGGCAACTAACTTTGTAATTTGCAAATGAAAAAATTAATTAGTGAAAAGCTAGGAGGTATTGATCTTTTTCTTTTTATTTTTCATTGTAAATTGTTAGTAGTACTAATATTTTTTGTTGTTTACATTTTGCAACTGCTATAATTTATGAGCATTACCAGTTTTACTGAACTTGACAGCTTATAAATATGGCCATGTTACTTATTATGGTAATTAATAACAGTTAATCCTTTAAATTTTGACTGTGTAGTGTTAAAAGTAAGTTATTATAACTAATTATTTTGTTGTTTCAAGTGTATAGTAGTAGTAACTTATTGGTTTGCAATGTATAACATATGCAAATTACTTTTCACTTAAACTGTAATTAAATCTTTAGTTATTATAAAATTTAAACAATAGAAAAATTGAGTTTTTATGGATTCTATTTATATAAATATTCTTTCTCTTGAATTATAAAAAGCATTTATAGCATAAATATAGGTTCATGAAAACCTGTCCATGTATGAATTTCCTTGAACAATATATTCAGTTATTTGAATAAGAACATTCAAAATCATAATATCATATGTATTTTTCTATTTATATTGTTTAAAAGCTAGTGATTAAATACAAGTGTTCATTTATTTCAAAAAAAATAGAAGTGCGTTCAAAGATTATACTAGTATCATTTATAATATGTAATGTATTTTAAAAAAATACAGACCACCAATTAAGAAGGAGATGTTTGACCATGGCCTGGAATCATATTTTAAAAAAAAAGTAAAATGATTATTGTTAAAATTTAATTAAGGAGAATGTTGTATATATAGTTGAATCTTTATATAGATATATTCTTTTTTAGGGATTTATAGAGATATATTCTGTATTAAGACAAATATGATATAAAAAATTGTGTTCCAATTTGCTTCTAAATAATTTTGTTCCAATTTACTTATAAATAATTTTGTACTATTAAGTTATTGCTCTCAAAAAAATTGTATTAAGTTACAAAATTTGTATAATAATAAAATCAATAATTGTTAACATCCCAAATTGGGACATCCCAATAAGGGTGTTTGTGTAAATTGTAAATAAAAAATTGATAAATTATAAATTGATGATTAATAAATGTGTATTGAAAAAATAAACAAACTTAAATTAAGAGACAAA
>CANYLF010283750.1:0-15561 GCA_948193215.1 Bocquillonia castaneifolia
TGTACAAAAATGTTTACTTCATCCAATACTAATATGCATCCTTTTATAACGTGATACCTGAAAAACACTTAACAAACATATTAGTGAATAACTTAATGTTTTACATCATCAAAATCATTACTGAAATCTCGGGGCTAACAAAGGTTGTTTTTTTTTTTTTTTTTGCATTTTAATGTGTAAAGTTGTTATTTTTGCATGTTTTAATGCATAAAGTCTATTTCTTTGCATATTAACATATGAAATTGTATTATTTTAATGTTTTACATTTAAAGTTCGCATCTTTTGTATGTTTTACGCATAAATTTTGAATCTTTACATGCTTTACATGTAGAGCTTGTATCTTTTTGTGTATTAAGCATGACATGATTAGATCTAGGTTGTTTTGCCATGATTCATGCATTATAACATGTTTTGGTGAATGTTTTATGCATAATTGTCTCTATATGTGTGTTTTTAGGCTTGGTAAACTCAAAAATTTTGGTTTCCATCGATCTTTGCATCCTGTTTGCATTCTGGCAACCAACGCCACTGCCAGGAGTGGTGTTGGGTACCAACGCCTATAGGTAAGTGGTGTTGGGCCCAAACGTCACTCCCACAAGTGACGTTGGCCCCTGTTTTGCTTCCCCCTATGGTGTTATGCTTGGATCAGTAGTGTACAGGCCTGTAAATGAATGTACAGTAGTTTTCACAAGGAATGCAGCAACGAGGTAAGCTCCTGGAACTTCTTTGGTAATTATTTAGAAGTTATGGTGAATGAAATTGGTTATTAATGCTTATTTGGTAATTGTTTTAGGTTAAAACTGTTAGAAACCCTAGGTTGTGTTAATGTGTTTATTTTCACTATACATGTTAATTAACCCTTAATAATGGCTGGTAATTATTAAAATTAACCCTTGTTTTTTATTAGAAACTCACCTTTGCATATATGTATGTAAAAGGTAGGTTATAATATGTTATATGCTAGAAGGAATGAAGGTTGGTATAATACTAGGAGTATTGGGTAAAGAATCACGCTTTGGAATTGATAAGTCTGATCCTTGAATCTCTGGGGTCAATGCACCTTTCATATTCTTAAAAGGAATTAAGGTGCATACCTTGTAAGACATTCCCGATGCCGATTCGAATGGCAACTACCAATTCAGCCTAGTAGCTGAACACGCAGTGCCGCAGTTACTAGTCATGGCTCAGGCTCTAAGGCAAAACCTCCTTGTCTGCAGTTTGGCGACTCCACTAGGGAATCTTGACAGATAGACTTATGATTCAAGTGTTTACCAATACTCTTTTTATTATGCTAAACTTTAGTTTCTTTGCATTCATTCTTGCATTAAAACTCCCTACCTCGCGGGTACCATTGGTTGAGTTGCCTATGATTTACAAGAGTTCTTCATAGAAAACCAGTCATAGTCGATGAATTGTCCTACTATTGCTTACCATCTTAGTTATGGTTAATGAGTGATAGTTAATAGGAAATTCAAAGCTGAATGTCCTACCATTGATTAAACCTTTTTGAAAGAGAGAGATGATTAATGGGAGTTCACCTTCTATGGGAACCTTCTTTTAGTTGAACCTGACCGAAGCCATGTAATGACCGTAGCAACTTCCTCTAGGACTTACCAAATGATTGTTTTGTTATGTGATGCCATGAAGCCATTGTTTTGACTCGGTCTAGTGTTATTGCCCTTGATTCAAACCACTAATTGCTACTTATGGGGGTGTTGAGTGTTAGTCTAATTGTACCTGACTAATGTGGCCCTACAACATAGGATCAGTTAGGATTTAAGAAAAATGACCTTGACTATTACTTGTGTGGAAGGGATGTTGGTGCTTTGGTCAAATTGTACCTGACTAATGCTAAAACAACCTTGGAGCATAAGAAACATCAAGGACTCGTCAAGAGCAAAGACATGGGATAGGGACTTGACAATGACTTATTATTTGGTTTGTATGTTAAGAGTTTTTCATGTGCAAACGTGCATACTACATCTGCAATAGCATCCTCTGTTAATGTGACGGCCCAAGCCAATTCCTAGGAATATTGACTTGCCAAATGAACACGTATGTGGGAGAAATAAGGTTGGAAGGTCTACCACTTGGTAGTATGTGTGTTTGACTAACGTTTGCTACTTGTGTCCCCTTGTGTTGCCCGCATCCATGCATACACACATACATGCATCCTTGCATACACATGTCATAGCATGCTAATCCCTTATCTTGCAGCAACATAGATCCTCCTAGTACACCTTGAACAAGACAAGCTACACAGCTCATTCGATGTTCCCAAGAACGTGCAGGAAAAGCTCCTAACTTCCCCGACATCATGGCTGGAATTAGTGATGACCTATTGAAGACCTTGCAAGACATTATCAAGACTGGGATTGGGAAAGCCTTGAAAGATAGGCAAGACCGCAGGGATGATGACCGACTTAGCACTATTGAGGAAGAGGATGACCTTGAAAAGAAGCTAGAGCTTGAGGCCATCAATGTTTTGACTAAGAAGATGGAGAAACTCCAAGAGTTAGTGAGAATCAAAGACTTTGATTTTGACAACCTCGATCTGCAAGGCATAGCTAGCCTCCCTCCCAAATTTAAAATGCATGATGTGTCTAAGTTTAATAGAGCTGGAGATCCAAGGATGCATATTAAGCAATGCATCACAACCATGTCAGCCACTCCTTTGAATGTCGAGCAGAAGCTTAGGTTGTTCCCACTCTCTTTGGAAGGAATAACTTTGGATTGGTACCATACTTAATCAATAGCCACTCAAGCTAATTGGAAGACTCTCAATGAGGCTTTTAGATAGCAATTCTCTGACAATGCTACCCTAGAAATCTCGTTGCAAGACTTGGAGATGACAAAGCAAAACGATGGAGAGTCCTTTTCAGAATTCCACACCAGGTGGAGAAATAAAGCTTCCCTTATGATGAACAAGCCCTTCGAAAAGGATTAAGTCCGAATGGTGGTCCGTAATGTCCTTCCAGCTTGGGTTAAAAACCTACAAATGATGAACCCAAAAAACTTTGATGAGCTATATGATGATGGACTCAAAGTTAAGGAAATTGATAGGGCTGTATATGAACTGAGCCGAGCTGAGTTTTTACATGTTCAGGCTCTGCTCGGATGTTGAAATGCCAAGCTTGAGCTCGATTCGAGTTTTGAGTTTTGAGGTCGAGCTCGGTTCAATTATATTTTGGCAAGCTCAAGCTCGGTTCAGGCTCAACTCGTGACTCACTCGATTAGGAGTTAAACGAGCTAAGCTCAAGCTCGAATCCTTCAAGTGTTAAATGAGACAAGCTCGAGGCAAGCTCGAACTGAGCTCGTTTATCACCTAAATGAGCAATATATGAGCTGAGCACAACTAAACGAGCAATACACGAGCTGAGCTCAAATTGAGCTCGTTTAACACTTAAATGAGCAACATACGAGCCGAGCTCATTAAGAATTAAATGAGCCTTACATGAACAAAATGCCACACTTAAAGGAATAAAATTCACATAGACATAATGGAGAATTCACACAGTACATAACCAAAATTCAACCAAAAATTGCAGAATCCAAAATTAACTAAACATTCAACCAAAATTCAAACATTGGCACACTTAAAAATTCAACCAAACATTGTCAAAGGACATTAATACAACAAAATCAAATCCTAAAACATCAATTGATAATTTGAGAACTCCATAGTTTTCTCTTCATGCTCCAAATTTCAAATAGGAATTTTAAACTCCTTAATGTCATCCTTGTTCTGAAAAGAAACAATATCACATTAGTAATGAGCAATATATAAAAAAAAATTAAAGTAATACAATTTTATTTTTACCTTCCTTTTCTTTTGAGTCAACTGGTTAGTGTAGTTGCAGTTTCTTTTGTCACATTTACAAAAGAATCCATAAATATACTATAATTTATTTACATGCAAGAATGTCAATTTATACATAGAATTAATTATTCAGAGTTATAAAAGGAGAGATAGGCATCAAGCTAAAGGCAATGGTATGGTACTATAGTGTAGAGTTTAGCCAAATGTCTTCTTGTTTTTGTAATACATGTAGAGGAACCCGTCATCATCCTTGTAGAATTCGTACACTGAATCCATAAGACTTGTTGTCCATTAATTATATTAGCAAATTAGTAATTATGCCATATAATAAGCTACCAAAAAATATGAGATTTTGAAAAATGATAATGTGTTGTTAATCAGAAACACAATTTATTTACTAATTGAAACTTGAGATCTCTCCGTTGATACTTGAAGCTGTCGACCAACCAAAGAACGCACAGGCAATGCACAACTTCACCAGAAAAAGAAGAAAAAAAAATAAAAACTGAGAGTATGCAAAGAGGAAATCACAAATAGAAGCATCCAAACAATCCTTGCATGACCACCAAAACCAAAAATCAGTCTAAACACAAGTCTAAACTCAATAAATCAACAACAAAAGCAAGAAGCAGCCCAGATCAACGATGGCCCAAAGATCAAACCATGGTCAAAACTCAATAATAACATCAAAACCAAACAAAAAGAACTAAGCCTGGATCATAAATAAAAACTCATAATTTTACATGAAAATAATCACTATATTCATTCATATTGTCAAAATCATCTCTACGACAGTACTCATATGTGAATTAACACCAGATCGAACCCGAACAGATTAATTTAGAAATAAAAACAATGATTATATACAGAATTAATGATTGTATTAACAAAGAACATGAACACCACTCACTAAAAAATTCACACCAGCACCAGCAGCAACGTCTTCATCGGAGGAGGAAGTAGTAGCAACAATGACTTCGTCGGAGGAGGAAGCAGCAGCAACAAATGGAGCTGTCATCGTTGAAGGAAAAAGCAACAGCAGCAACCGAAGATGTCGGAGGAGGAAGCAAGCACCAGCAATAACAGAATTACTGAAAATTGAAAGATGTATCTAATACAAGTTGAGGAAACGAAGATGGAAGAAATCGGATGGAAAAAGAATAGGAAAAGAAAGCAAACAGAAAGAAAAGAGATGAAGACGAGGGAAGCACGGTTGTGAAGAGAATACAAGAAAAAAAGGGAGTGTTCTTGGTGATTTAGGGTTTGACAAAGAGGAAGTGCGGCAGGAGAAAAAGAAAATGAGTGGGGAGTTTTATTAAATTAGGGTTAATGGACACTTGGTTTTCTTTAGTTTCACTTGGACACTTGGTAGCCTGATGCCCTTAACTCTTATGCTCACACTTAGTTTTGGCTAAAACTACGCAGTTTTGGTTAAAATTATGTAGTTTTGGCTAATACTTATTTAGTCTTTTTTTTTGAGATAGTGTAGATTTAATTAAAAACTAGACAACTAGCACATAGTTTTGACACAAACTATTAATATTGTTGAAAGTAAAAATATTTATAATTTTTTCCCTCAAAAAAATATATTTATAAATTTAATTTGTAATAAATTAAAAAATAAATATAATTATATATATATATATTAGTAAAAAATATATAAATTATTAGTAAAAAAATGGTCAATGAAAAAGATTTAAAATTGAGCTCTTTTTAATATATATGTACGATTTTTTTTAGTTTACATATGAATGAACTTAAAATTTCAAAAACATTAAATAGCTTGACATGAACAATGTGATTTAACTATCAGTTACAAATACACACACACATAACATTATTGGGGTCTCACTTATTAAATTCACATGAATCATATGTTTATTCTTAATCGAATATATCATATTATAAAATGATTTTGAATATACTAAATAAATTATATTGGTTTATGACATTTAACATAACTATATTACGGCTAGTAAAAAATTAAATACTACAAATTAAAACAAATACTCCATGATTGATTTAATAAGTAAAATGTAAAACGTCTAGCGGTCGAGGGATCGATCGTAGGCTCGCTTTGGGAGAGAGTTGCTCCAAGTGGGGCTTCTCTCGGCCGGAGATTAGTCTGAGCAACCGTAAAACGAGGCCTGGGATATTTCGGTGGTATCTCCACCTGGCAAAAAAAAGTAAAATATAAACTATTACACTTACAAATAATTTCAAATAGTTTGCCATGCATGTATTTTACTGTAATAGTACTAAATTTAGTCTATTTCGATTGGCGACTGTCAGTGTTAGAAAAACTACAATTAATAAATAGAAACTACATAACTTAAATTTGGTCTATTTAGATCGGTGTCTTTCAGTTATATGTGGTCTTATACATTCATATAGAAACTATATAACTTAATTTACATTGTTTAGTTATCACTTATAACTTTATAGTTTTAGTTAAAAATTACTTAATCTTAATTAAACTAAAAACATTCAGCATATAGAATTAAAAATCATTTCATAAATTATTAGTGTCAAATTAAAAAAATGATTAACAATTTTTTATTTTTCATATAGTAATAAAATCATATATTAATATTTTTTTTAATTCAACTTACTACATGACAATAAATTCTATTAAGCTAATTAAACAAACAATCTAGTTTTGAACTCTGTTAAAAAATCATCCTAGTTTATAATGAAAAAAATTTATAAATACATAAAATATAATCAATATAAATTTATTAAAAATATATTGATTATATTTATTAAAAAAATATTTAATTTTACGAGCTCATGTATGAGCCAGTTCGCGAGCTCCTAACTGAGCCATCTAATGAGCTCCTAACCGATCCAGATCGCGAGCTCATAACCGAGCCAGGTCACGAGCTCGTAATCGAGCCAGCTCACGAGCTCATTACTGAGTTGTTCGTGAACTTAAACGAGTTAAACACCATGAAGCTCAAGCTCGACTTGTTTAGATAAATGAACAAAAATTTGAGCTCGAGCTCGGCTTATTTACTTTCCGAATGAGCTCGAGCCGAGCTTTTATCATGAGTAGCTCGGCTCATATACAACCCTAGAAATTGAAGCCATGAAGCATGAGCCCTTACCAAAAGCTTTCAAAGGACTAGGAGAGTGAGATTCAGACTATGGCTCAGACAAGTAAATGGGCATCACCATACCAAACTAAAGCATCCATGTGTTCATCTAGCGTCTAGGATTTGCCTTGTGTAGCTTAGCACAATAATGACCCTTTCGGTCAATGATAGGACATCTGTTTCACTTTGTTTTCTTAATGTTTTTCTCAATAGCACAATTGCAATTCATTAATAATATTATGAGCTTATTTTACTTTAATTCATTTCATAATTATTAGTTTAACATTAGTACACAAGACACAGGAAATACTTGTTGCACCGGATACTATTGCTGCTAAAATATATAATAATAATAAAGGTTTTCAAACTTGGTATGCTTCCTTTAAAGTGTTAATGATCAAGCTTTCAAATCCTTGTTTTAAATGCATTTATTCTGATATGAATACTAGATTCTTAATATAGTCCCAAAACTTGTGAGCTCTTGAGCCTTTACTACTTCATGCTCCTGTTTTCTTTTTTGAGAGTGTCTTGCCTAAAAAGTGTTCATTAGAACTTTCCTTGGTATACAATTAAAATCCGCACGATTATTGGAAGTATGAAAATAAAGAGGGCACTTAGGATAAACTCTTAGCCTTAAAAGCTTACCATGTTTACCTTTAGGAAGCCAAAGTTGAGCCATCATTTCCCTTCTCTTTGACATTCAAATTTGCAATAACGATTAGCCCAATTGAGCTTTTCTTGAATATCTTTCCTATCCTTTTCAACCCTTTTTGTGCACTAAGTTCTGCAACTTTATTACTATGAAATAACTTGTGAAGTGATTGCATAATTGAGCAGTCCTTGAAAAAAAAACTATTGTGAAGAAAATTACGAATGAAATTGTGAGATGCATAGGTTGCTTGCTCAAAAAAAAGAAAAAAAAGGAGAAAATGAAGACAAACGAAAATGATAAAAAAAATGAAAAATGATTGAAAAAAAACTAAGAAAGAGCAAAGAAAATGCTTAAAAAAAGAGAAAGATAAAAAAAATTTTAAAAAGAAAGTGAAAAAAACAAACAAAGTGAAAAAAAAGGGGAAAGTAAGAGTAATGAGTATCCTTGATTTACTTCCTATTTTGAATACTCTTGACAAGTAAGCTAAGTTGGAATGCATTCCTTCACAAGTTTAAAATTCTAGGAGATATAATGCATTTACCCTTTTCTTCCTCTAAAATCCTACCTTACCTAAGCCCCATTACAACCAAATGAAAGACCCTTCGATTTGTACTTCCAATACATTCAAGTGGAGGACTTGTGATTAAAAGACAAGCATATAGTTAAACATTCCTATGTTATGACTTGAGTGCAAACACTGCCCCTTAAACACCAAAGAGTTTTTGTGAGAACTGTAAGAGTGTTGGGATGATTGTATTCATATTGAAATGTGCAATAATTTTCACTTTGATTTGGTTTTGAAAAGCTTTTTCATTAAAATTTCCTTTGATTAAATTTTTTAGAAAATGAATTTTGAAAACCAAAAGGAATGTTTTACAGTAGTAATAATGTCTTGTGCAGTGATGTAAAGTACACTTTTGTACCATAATTAAATGAATAAAGATTGACTTTGAGTTTTTTTATCAAATTAACCTATCATATAATTAATGTCATTGCATTCAAGCTAGAAAAGAAAACATTGAGCAAATAAAATGAGACAGATATGAGACCAACAAGGGGGCATTCGCTAAAGTTGCTTATACGAGACATCCGCCCTATCAATCAGCACTTGAAAAAATGCTCGGGGGCAAGTTCTAGTCCTGTACTGTCCAACATAGTACTAAATACTCGGGGGCAGGTTGTGTAATCTGATCTAGCACTAGCAGCAACTATCAAGTTTCCACCATGGACGAAATCTATAGTTCAAGGGTTGATCTCAACATCAACCAACTCAACATAGCTCCTCATAATGCCATTGGGTCCTTTACTATCTTCACTACACATTTTTTTTTCATGGATCTAGGAGGATTCTATACACGATATTCCATATACACAACTTCATGCATTTCATGTAGTATAGATCACAACATATCATGCACCTATATGACATAATTTTAACATAAGAATTCATGCATACAACATGTACTAGTTTTCGTATCCGTCACATGCCAATGAATGTCATGCACTAGCATAAATATGTTTCATGCGTCCATACAAGACATGCGTACATCTACTAGGTAAAATGTCACAGCTACAAGGAAAAGCACATGAACGATAACTGAAATCAATAACATCAATGATGAAGACATCAGAAACCACACTCGGGGGCAAGCAAGTTCGAGTACAGATCAAGTCTAATTTTAAAAGATTATCAGGAATTACAGATAGCTACAGTCAAAATTACAGAGATTACAGAGGGAATGAAATTATAGAAAGTGTCGAAAACAAGCCATTTTAAACAAGCCTGTGGATAGTAATCCTAATACATGGATAGTATTCCAACCTTCATGCCAGGATATTATTCCTGCACACATATAGTATTCCAACCCTCATGCTAGGAGAGTATTCCTGCACACGGATAGTATTCCAACTCCCGTGTATGGATAGTATTCCAACCCTTATGCTAGGATAGTATTCTCACCAACCCTCGTGCTAGGATAGTATTCCTACACATGGATAGTATTCCAACCCTCGTGCTAGGATAGTATTCCTGCATATGGATAGTATTCCAACCTTCAAGCCATGATAGTATTCCTACACATGGATAGTATTCCTAAACTTTGGTGTGTGGATAGGATTCCTACACCTGAATAGTATTCCTAAACTCTGGTGTGTGGATTGTATTCCTGCACCTGGATAGTATTCTTGTGAACAAACCCTGGTATGTGGATAGTATTCCTATGTTTGGGTTAGAAATATTTCCCAAGGAGGTCTGAGACCAAGTTCCTAAAACCCTGATAGCCGAGTCAGGGAAGTCCCCGTGGGGTTCTACTAAGAAAGCCGAGGTTCAAGGTAAACTTCACACCCCGATGCTGAGGTACGCATTTCTTTTATTTTAAAATTAGGTGCTTTATCTTTTTCATCATTTTCCATATTATTGGATAATAGTACAAACCTCCGACAAAGCGGTGGCAAACTGTTAACACCTAATTTTTAGATGCAGGAATAAAGAAGCGGCTCGGAGGCCCAGTGATGATCATTCATGTTTTAAATGGCATGAACTGAGTTGACAAATTATTTTCTAGTGATTTCATAGCCACAATATGATCGTTTTCTAAGCTTACAAAGCATGTTTCTACCTAAAACTTCTATTTTAAGCATAAATAGTGCTTTTTTCAGACAGTTTTTGTCATAACTTTCTCTATGAGTATCATAATGACTTGAAATTTTGAGGGTTGATAGTTTAGGTCATTCTACATGTTTTCTCTTGCATACAGTTTCACAAAATCTAACGTTTGGAGGGCCAAAAAGGTCCAACGCCATAATTTAGAGTGGAATTGGGCCCAACGCCAGTCTTCCAAATGGAGTTGGGCTCAACGCCACTCCTATGACTAGCGTTGGGCTCAACGCCACAAGGAGGACTGGTGTTGGCCCTCCAATGCCAGTTGCACGATTTCAGCCATAAAAAGCCCGATTTCAAGCTGTTTCGGCCCGGGATGATCCGTACGAACCGTGCGCACATCCTAAGGCCTTGTAAGACCATTTTGACCAAAATGACCTTTTCTTTAAGCTCAAGTCATTGATTTTCATTAGGAAAGTGATGTTTTAAACCCTAGCTTAAGAATTAAGCTAATTCGAGTATAAATAGGCACCTTAAACTAGATTTTAGGGGGAGGACAGCAGCTCATACGAATTTAGGGTTCAGTTTTCTGTACTAAAACTCTGAATTCATTGATAGCTACAAAAACTTTACCTTTTTAAATTGTAGGAACAAGAAAACTCTTTGAAGCTTTACATGTTTATGCATTAAAAGGCATTTTAAATCATTCAATCCATTTAAGGACCATTCTAGCAGTTCTAATTCATTAAAAAGCAATTACGAAGTCACTCAATCTAGATCTGAGGGTTCTCAAGCGCTTCTAAATCAATTTCCTGAAAGGTAAGCTTTCTTTTTCTTTGTTTTTCATTGTTTTTGTCATGTTTTTCATGATTTGCATGCCATGAATGTTTTGCTTTATATGTTCTATCACTGTAATTTTCTATTTTTTTTGTTTAAATGATGTTTATGCATGCTTATGTTGTTTAAATGTCATTAAATGCCATGTACACGCACTATAAATGATGAAAGTTGTTTCATTTGCATGTTTCTACGTGTTTTCTTTCAGATCTGAATCATTTGATGCCATGAAAGTGTTTTAAATGCATAAAAATTATTGCTTTTCACATTTTAATGCATAAAAATCATTTCTTTTATGTTTCCATGCATAAAAATCATGTATTTTGAGTTTTGAAGCATAAAGGTTGTTTCTTTTTGCATTTTAATGTGTAAAGTTGTTATTTTTGTATGTTTTAATGCATAAAGTCTATTTCTTTGCATATTAACATATGAAATTGTATTGTTATAATGTTTTACGTTTAAAGTTCGCATCTTTTGTGTGTTTTATGCATAAAGTTTGAATCTTTGCATGTTTTGCATGTAAAGCTTGTATCTTTTTGTGTATTAAGCATGACATGATTAGATATAGGTTATTTTGCCATGATTCATGTTTTATAACATGTTTTGGTGAATGGTTTATGCATAATCATCTATATATATGTGTTTTTCAGGCTTGGTAAACCCAAAATTTTTATTTTCCATCGATTTTTGCATTATGTTTGCATTCTGGCAACCAACGCCACTGCCAGGAGTGGCGTTGGGCACCAACGCCTGTAGGTAAATGGTGTTGGGCCCAAACGCCACTCCCACAAGTGACATTGGCCCCTGTTTTGCTTCTCCCTATGGCGTTATGCTTGGATCAATAATGTATGGGCCTGTAAATGAACGTATAGTAGTTTTAACGTGAAATGCAGCGACGAGGTAAGCTCCTAGAACTTCTTTGGTAATTGTTTAGATGTTATGATGCATGAAATTGGTTATTAATGCTTATTTGGTAATTGTTTTAGGTTAAAAACGGTAGAAACCCTAGGTTGTGTTAATGTGTTGATGTGTTATGTGTTTATTATCACTATGCAGGTTAATTAACCCTTAATAATGGCTGGTAATTTTTGTTATTAGAAACTCACCTTTGCATGCATGTATGTAAAAGGTAGGTTATAATATGTTATATGTTAGAAGGAATGAGGTTGGTATACTACTAGGAGTATTGGGTAAAGAACCAAGCTCTGGAATTGATAAGTCCAATCCTTGAATCTCTGGGATCAATGTACCTTTCGTATTCTTGAGAGGAATCGAGGTGTACATCTTGTAAGACATTTCCGATGCTGGTTCTGGTGGCGACTACCACTTCAGCCCAACAGTTGAACACACAGTGCCTCGTAATTGCTAATCATAGCTTAGGCTCTGAGGCAAAACCTCCTTGTCTACAGGTAGCGAAAATGAATTGACGAGCGCTAATTATTTTAGTGAGTGTTATAGTTGGCCACAATAAAAATAGTTTTTGTGAATTTCTTTTGTTTAAAGTTATTCTTTGATAACCAATAAAATTTTAAATAATATTAAAGTAAATATAAAAAATTAAACATGTAATATATTTTTGAAAATTAAAATTAATTATGAAATATTAAAATTTAAATATTAATCAATCAACGGCTTCTTTTAATCGACAACATAGAGATAGTGCTTTGTTTCTTTTTATTTTTTTCTTTTAAAGGTTGTTCATGTAATAACTAGGTTAAAATTCCACTAAAAAAAGCTTGTTGCCATTAATTTATTGGTTTATATCCAAATTAATTCTTAGCTTAAGTTAACAAAGATTTAAACCTCTAATTAATACCAATCTAAAAATTAATTTACAAAATACCCCCTCCGTCCGATAATAATAGTCCATTTTAGGGTTTTTGTTGTCTCAAAATAATAGTCCATTTGGGATTTCAAGAAGATAGTTTTATATAAATTGTCTATATTACAATCTAATTAACGAATTTAGTTGTACTTGCTTGAAAATTGCAACTAACACTCGTTAATTATTTCATAGGGGTATTTTGAGAGATTCATGTTATTTATTGTCCACAAACTAACTCTCTTAAATATCATGTTTTTGAAATTGGACTGTTATTATGGGATAGAGGAAATATAGGCTTCTGGGTCAATGACATAACCTTTAAGTATTTCGAACATTAATTTAGAGGGTCTGAACTCTTGTTTCTCTATGTGTATAATGTGTTGAGTAATGCTAGCTACCTTCGTCTATTACATTCTCTTTACCTTGTCCCTTCAGATTGTGACAAGTGGCATGATTACTGGCATTGATAGTGATTATCAAAACAAATTGATTGTTATACATTATTATTATTTTTATTAACTTATTTATCACTATCTTAATTTCTTCTACCTTTTTCTTTGAATTTTTATGTTATTTTTATCAACTTATGAGTTATTAGGTATTCTTTGTCATGTTTAACAAATACCCCTCATTAAGGCAATGTTGTTAAAGAAGAAGTCACATCTACTTCTATTTTTATCAGTTTGATTCATGATTGTTTTCTTATGTTGAAACAATTAGATAATGTTTTAATTTAGTTTGTCTATCGATTTTAACAAATACAATTAAGGCATTGATTTTATTATTATATCATGGTTATTTTTATCAACAAATACCCCTCATTAAGGCATTGATTTTAACAATTCTCTTTCATGTTTTTTTATAAGAATTATAAATACCCCTCATTAGCAACCTTTTTCTTTATTTTATTATTTTTTTAACATCAAAATAAGGTATTCTCTTTTATATTGGAATCTGAAAAAATAAAATTTTTCTGTTGGAAATATAAAAGGCTGATGAAGTTCTTTTACCTGTAAGACAGATAACAGGTTACCACATGTAACTTGATGTCTAGGTTAACAGGTCATAATTAAATGGCTAAGATTTGTTCCATTTTAAATCAACCGTGAAGATGAGAAATGTATCATACATTCAACTTTAGGGAAATGAATGGTTGTATTTTCTACTTTGCTTTAGTAACTTTTTTTGAGATAAAATTGGGAATATTTCATTACAGTAAATCAAAATCCAAATGTTCCAACACAAAAAAAGATGGGGAATATAGCCCCACTAAAACCAATCTATGCTAAGAAACATTGCTTTCACTAAACTATGAGCAACGTTATCATTAGATAGATAGACAAACTAAATTAAAACATAATCTAATTGTTTCAACATAAGAAAACAATCATGAAATCAAACTGATAAAAATAGAAGTAGATGTGACTTCTTCTCTGACATCACACATTTGAGCAATATGATTCAATGATGACATTTCTAAAATCTCGCTCCTTAATCCATGAAATAACTTCTCTGAGGGTAAAAGCTTCTGCTTCTCTAACCGAGATATGAGCTGTCATATCACCCAAATGAGCACCAATCCATTTACCATTATGATTGTGAAGTACACATGCAAAGGAGGTCCTCTTTCGAAATACATTGATATTTAGCGAAGAGCTTTCCGGTTTTTGTCATACCGTATTTGTGTTAGTAGTAATAAGACAGCTAAAATAATGTTGGGTTTAAATACCAATGTATCTTCTAGCTTACCACCACTGACATAGTAAGTTAGATGCTTTGTTGAGTACTTGCTTATAAGATAGAAATTTGAGAGTTCCATAGAAAATCATTCACTGCCTGTCATATACTCTAACATATCATTAAAATCAAAGCATCTGTTTATGAATCAAGCTAAAACAAAACACGAAGCAATATCCCAATAATCTTTAGCCAAAGAGCATTCAAGAAAGACACGGTCTATAGTTTCTTAATCATGAAGGCAAAAGGGACAACAATCAAAAATTTGAACTCCCATACTCAATACGTTAATAGTTGTAAGTAGAGCATTATTACTCACACACCAAATAAGAACTCGACACTTGGGAGGAATCAGTTAACTTCCAAATTTCGTCCAAGGATTTGGACTGCTGCAAATATATGTAGATCAGCACAAACAATAAGCGCTTTTGACCATAAAATCTCCCTTACTATCTTTATGTCAATGCATAACATTAGCCCTATGTTTATTAAAAAATGGTAAACCTTGATCTCTATCATCAAATAAGTCTTGAACTATATCAACATCCCAACCAATTCCATCCACACGCAACAAATACGTAACATTTTTGTCCATCAAATCTTGAGTAATAATTGATTCTGTAAATCCATTTTACTAATCTACTGTTAGAAAAAGTTTAAAATAAGAACACAAAATTAAGAGGATAATTTCAATATTATTTCAAACACACTAATTCCTCACTAATATTTTCATAAAACTATCAACTTTTATTTCTTCTCTTATTTGTTCATATTTTACACAAATGAACACTTAGAGTATTTATAGGTAATTTCATTCATCAAATATCCATTAATTATTAAGCTAATGCTAATTGATAGACATCCACTATTTATCAATTATAAAATTAGTGCTTATTAATTAAACATCTACTATTTCTCAATTATTAAGTTAATGAAAATTCATTTTAAATAAAATATTTATAATAGTAATCAACAACTTTCGTTATCCAAAATTAT
>CANYLF010283800.1:0-12938 GCA_948193215.1 Bocquillonia castaneifolia
TAATAATCCCATCATCCATCAAAAATATTTCCATGGCTCAAGCCAATTTTAAATAAATTAAATAAAATCAATAGTAGTTTAAATTACTTTAAATAAACCCATTTTAAAATCTTGATAAATATACTAAGTATAATTAATTAGCTAATTCTATTTTAATAGTAATACTCCTTAATATAAAATTAAAAATCACATATTTATTATAAGGACCTAATTTAATATTAATCTAGTAGTAGAATATTAATTCATCAAATTATGAAGGATAGTAAAATAACTCTCAATGTATATATTCTCCAAATAGATTTAACAAAAATTAATATAATCAAAATAAAATAAAAATTAGATATCAAAGAAATTACCTCAAAAATAAGTTTGCTCCAAAATGATTAGAAGCTTAAGAAATAATTATAATAATAACTTGAGCCAAGAAATTCAAACACTTGATTCTACGATCTCCAATCAAACTCATCATGTCTACCTTTTGTTGGAAGCTTGAACATAATAATCTTTAAATCAATAAAACCAAAAATCACTAGCTCTCCCTCACACCAACAACAAATGGTCATTTTCATTTTTTTTTTTTAACGCAGCAGATCCATCACTTCTCCCTCAATAGTCAATCCTCTCTTATTTTTTTCACTTTTTTTTTTTTGATAGGTGTTGCCTGACAGTGATATCCCAGTCCCCATTTTATGGTTGATTAGACTAATCTACTGTTTCGATACTGACGTTCAATAAAAGTCCCGTTAAAAAACCACATAGACCCGATACCCAACAAACTTTCGCAGAAGAACGAGGCTTCGCCTCGAACTCTCAACCTGAGACATGGAAGAGCGGTACTTTGACCACTCGACCACTTGCTCGTGGGTTTTTACTTTCTTTTCTTTTTTCTATTCCCTTTTTTTTTTTTTTTTCTCTCTTCCTCCTAGTACATCAGCTCTCCCTTTCTTTTCTTTTGTAAACCACCAACATACTCACCAGCCAAGGACAATGAATGGCTTCTAATTGGCCACGCCCATTTTCTTTGAAAAATTACTAATTTGGTCCTTTGCTTTTAACAATAATTCTTTTAAATCTAAAAACTTTAAAAATTACTTTTAATCAGATAATTGAATTATATTATACCCAAAACATTTATAAAAAAATTACTCTTTAATCCAAATCATTGATTATAATAAAAATACATCAAGAATTAATATTTCTAATGTCACTATATTTTCAATAATTATAAAATAAAATAAAAACTATGTTACATAGTATAATAAATTAGATAATTTTAATTGCTTATTAAAAGTATAGATAAAAATATTATTTTTACTTAACACATAAATGTATTTTTTCAAAATTCTCTTTTTAAAAAAAATTTGGAATAAAATAGCTATAATAATAATAATAAAAAAATGTGGGGTATTACAAACAATCTCCACCAAATCATAGAATTTGCAAAGAAAAGAAAAGGGACGTGCAAAAATCTATAAAATTATGTAGCTAGGACGTGTGAAGATGATCAATTTTTACGACACACGTAACAATCAGTGTGATGGCTGGCTAATGCTTTTTAATTTATAAGATTTGATAAACCGTTATTTTGTATTGCTCGTTGAATTGGATAGCCCGATGAGGTATAGTTTAACATGTACCTTACTATGTTCCAGATTTCAAGTGATTGCAGAATATTTGAAAAGAGGACTATTAATTAACTATTGGATCAAATTACATGATCATTAAAAAAATTGCACCAAATTCAATTCTATGAATGTTTAAGCGTCATTATAATTTCTTACGCAAAGACCATATTTTTTGCTGATATCTTAAACTTCCCCCACTTGTATAAATTTATTAGATTTTCTTTCATTTTTTTTTATCATAAATTATATTCTCCAGGACCTTTTTTTTAGGGATATCCTTCAAGACTTTTCTTTAAATGTAATTGGATTTGAAACAGTTGTCACCGAATATAAATATCGTATTTTTGTGAATTTGGACATTTTTTATGCTTGCTCATTAGATTAAATATTCAAATGATAGTGTTTTTATAACGTATCTTGCTGTATTGTTGGAAAAAAAATGGAATGATTCACATCGAGTATCAATGCATCTTTAAAACAAGAATAATTATAGGATACATTCGATGTGTAAAGTAGGAATTTACAACTAGAAATAATAATCAAGAAAAGTGGGAGGTGGGTTTTTACATGTAAGTTAAAAAAAAATCAAATCTAAGTTATAAAAAAATAAAAAAAAATTTAACCATGAAATCATTTTTATTCTATTTTTTTAGTTCAATAAATTTGAGAAATTCATAGAAAATACAGAAAATATTCAATTGGTCCCAATTTTGATAAAAATGCATGATAAAATATGCTCAATTTATTGGAATATAATATGGTAAAATTTAGTTAACAATATTGGATTTATACTTAAAAATATGGACTTTTGTGTTATAAAATTAAAGTTAAAGCATTTTTTTAGTTACAAATTAATGTTCGAGAATGATGGTGTGAGAGAGAAGAAAATTGTGGGACCGTGGGTGAAAGGGTGAAAATTACCCTAGTATATATCGAGTTTGATCTAAAACTTAAAAATCAAAACTTATGTAAACTCAAATTTGGATAAAGCATTTAAGTTCATGCTCAAGTTTAGTACTGATCAAATTCAGTCCAACGGAACGGATTTACACTGCTACACACATTTTTTTTAGGGACACACATATATTAAGGAACCTGAAAAAAATATTATTATAGAGAAAATTTATATAATATTATTTAAAGTAAACAAGAAAAGAATTAAACAAAAGATTATGAGAGATAACTAATAATGTTACTTCCATCAAAAATCTTACTAAGAAATTTAGATACGTTAAATAACTCCATAATAAAATCAAAATAATGTGTAAAAAATTAAATGTAGATTATAATAAAACGTAATACAATAAAACATGATTTATTATTAATAATATTACTTTTTTTTGACAAAAAAAATATTCATCTCGATTTTAAAAAAACTCTAACTAAAATTTTAGTTTACAAAGAAGTATTAAAGTCGATTTTGTACTCGATATCTATTTTTTAATCATATTTTTAACTTTAATCTCTCCACATTATAATTAATAATTATTTAATTATCATATTCATTTAATATATTTCATATTAATAATAGATTTAATATATAAAAATTATAAATATAAAATAATTTGTATCATGAGTACTTGTTGCAGTGAAAAAAAAATATCGGCACATATAAAAAAAGTAAGAGATGAATTAGAATTTTAAGGAAAATTCTTACCTACATTTGGAGTATACATCAATAGGTATAAGCGTCGATCATCCATCCCAAATATAGATAACTAACCTCAACTTTAAACACTAACTTTTAAATATAAACACATGTGTCATTCATCAAACAGTTATGGTATATATTCTTGGTGTAGGTAAGAATTATTCGTATTTTAATATAGACAAATCAAATACATTGTGTTTGGTATAAATGAATTCTACATGTAATTCATTTGCAATTTCAATTTTTTTTGTCTTTGTTTAAATCAAAATTCATTTGGAATTTTAATTTTTAAATTTCATGGAATTAGTCATAACTAGACCAAATCCCACAAAAGTTGATGAATTTTGCAAATGAACACCAAACTACAATGGGTGATATTTTTATTATAATCAAAATACCCTTGATTTCTATACTTTTAATTTTTAATGCCAAACACAAGAATTCATTTGTAAATGAATTCCACGTATGAATTCTATTTTCTTGTGAGAATTCAACCCGGACAAAGCCTAATTTTTTTTTTCATTTATAGATGAAACTGATTAAAAAAAAAAACCCTACTTAAAGCATCCCCAAGAGTCAATGGTTCCTTAACCATTTGACTCATTAAATTCTTGAAAGTGGAATAATAGTTTTTTTTAAATTTTGTCTTAAAAATTGTATTGGTTAGTCATTTGAGAGGAGGAATGAATGTGGATTGTCAAACTTGTGAAGTAACTATTTAAATCCTAAAAAAATTATGGTTTTTAATGTGAATAAATGAATTATTTATTTGAATAAGGAGTAAAAAGTAGAATATGAATAAATTATGAGAAAAATATTGTATTCTCACTCTTGGGATGCTCTTATATGTAGCAAAAAAACCCTAATCTGTGTGGACAAATATAAATCTAACGGCCAAGATCTTTCCAAGTCAAAAAAAAAAGTCAGACACTTGAAATAACAATACAGATCTTGCGCGTCCACTGTTTTAGTACTGCAGATTGAAAAGAAGCGAAACACCTTTGCTTCCTTCCTCCATGTCAGACCCGACGACTCCGGTTCACAACCCGAGCCCGATATCATCGTACCCGCCCGACCCGATTGTTTTAGACCACCCTAACCTCGCCACCGCCGATCCGCTTCTTCAAAGCGGCTCGTACATCGATCATGCCGCAACTAATCATAATCATCAACAACAACATCAGCAAGAAGCGAACGGCGTGGAGCCTAAGTCTGAAACGGCACCGTTTAGATCAAGGAGAAAACCATTAACAACCGCTATTCCCCCATCCGCGGACTCAGCAAATTGGTTGCCGCCTGGTTGGTTAGTTGAAGATAGGGTTCGGAGTTCTGGTGCTACGGCTGGCTCCGTCGATAAGGTTTACTTTCTTCTATTTATTTATTTTAAATTGATATGTTTTTTTTTTTTTAAAATTGTTTTAGTAATCAATGTTTCGTTTTAATTTTTAAACTAAAAATGCGGAGTATTATATTAACTTTGCTTAAATTAATGAAGGAGTGAAATTTTTCTTAGGGTTTTTATTTAATTTATTACGAAGTATGTGTATGGATTGCTATTTAATACTATGCAATTTTCCAACAATATAGACATTGTGATTATTAGCTGTTTTATGAAAATTTTTATGCCAGTGCGAGGAAAAATTACCAAACGTTTAGCATTCCCTCATGCTTGTCACCTTTCTCATATGAATTATAAATATTACAAAACTATTGTTTGTCAAATGTTTGAATTTTTTTTCCTAGGGCGTTTCATGCTATTTTTTGCGCGGGATGGTGGCTGTCATACCCTAGACACTTAATTTGACGCATTGAGTAATGAATGTGTGCCTATTATTGGTTATTCTCAATTTATTTCGACTTTTTAAATACTTAAGTTTTCGACGTTCGTATTCCTAAAGCATGCACTGTTTTTCTTCTTAGTCAAGTTGTAGGAACGGAACTATGGGGATGTGATAATGCATTAATTGTAGACTTTCTATATTGGCTTCAGGCCAATATGGTATCCGTCCACTGTGTCAATGCGTTGGTTTTAACAAACAACATCTCGAGCTAGACAAAACTGGTTAACAAACATTTTGAGCAAGTTCCGATTTCTTTGTGGATTGTAAAGTCATTATCTGCACGTGACGTAAACGAAATGTTTTTCGTACAAATCTGGAGTGGATTCCTTTTTGCATGCCTAGAGCTGATGTTGGACTTTCCCGTGCTTGACTTCTAAATTTTTGATACGAGTGTATTCTATGGTGACTTGATTTTTTCTTTACTTTATTTGCATTTGGTGTTTATCACCTTTGGATTATTTTAATCACTTTAGTCCCCTGGTGATGAAAAAACAAGTACAAACAAAGCAAGGGAAAATCAAGTCACCATAGAATTTCCCTTTGATATGATTACAATTACCTTATTTGTATTTCTATTATTCAATATGATATTAAAAATTACTAGTTCATACATTTCTTTTGGCCTTGATGTCCAAAACTCTAATTCTGAATATAGAAAGAGAAAAATCTGAATAATTTTGAGTTATTTAGAGCTTCCGCTCTTTAAAATGTAACTGAATATTCTGTGAATGCTCCCTATCTTGTGCAGTATTACATTGATCCTGTCTCAGGTCGTCGATTCAGGTCCAAGAAAGAGGTGCAGTATTATCTGGAAACGGGAACATTGAAAAGGAAAAAAAGAGAATCAGAGAATGCGGAGAATGTGAGAATCAAAACTCTATCTTATTAAGGCACTAAGCCGTATAATTTTCTTCTTCTCTCATGTTTAACTTCCAAGTGCTTTTTGTAGTTTACAGAGAGTTCAGGGATTCAAAAAACCAAGGAAGCCGGCAAGAAAGCTAAGGTCTATAAAAGGAACTTTGATTACTTGAATGTGCCCGATAGGGTTGAATGGGCTCTTACAGATGCAAGTAAAGATTCCTGGTCTCCCTCCATTGGAGATGAAAAGGTGTCTGAATATGATAGGCAAAATTGGGACTTTGAGATATTGCATTTGCATCCTTAACATCAAGGAGTTATGACACAATGTTTGGAGGTTTTTAGACTGATGCCGACTGAATCATCAATAGTTGTCTCATACAGGTCTCCCTTTTTCCTTGTTTCTTTTTCTCCTTTCTTTTTCAAATTGCATCTCCAGCCTCACAAAAGTTCTATTTGTATACTAATTTCATATGGCAAAAGCCGGTTAGCATTTGACCATTTATTTTTCTTAACCAAATTTTGGTATAGGATCAATATCTTACCAATCTAGTCTTTAGTTACCTTTACCTTTTATCTAGGTACAATTTTTAGCAGGGTATCCTTCCACCATTCTACTGTGGACTGAAGAGTCTTGATATTTTGTGCTATCATCTTTGGGATGCACCTTACCTTAGGCAATGTTCTTTAGTCAGTTCATGACTCTGTTAGCAGATGTGTATATTTATTGTTTTGTATTTATCAATGTCATGCGCCTACAATTTGAACTTTGAAGCAGGAGGTCAATTTTTTTTCTTTTTTTTGGTGGATGGTATGTCGTAATTTTGGATAGACCATGTAGAATCTTTAACTTGTGTGATTTACATAGATTTACAATGCAATCTAAAAAAAAAACTTTTGGCCCATTGTTTTTGTGATTATATTCTTCTTTATTCGTGCTTGGAACTTGCATTTGTAGGCATGCTCTATTTTTTTAGACTAGAATGCAATTTGCCCCTTGAACTTGTATGTGAAATTTGATTTAGCCAAAAAATTATTGGTCCATTGTATTTATGACTATGTTCTTCTCTATTTGAGCTTGGAACATGCATACGGTATGTATGCTCTTATCATTTAGACTAGAATGTAATTTGCCCTTGAACTTGTAGCTTGTGTTAAATCAACCTTAATTTTTTTTTAATTTGCACCTAATAATTTTATATCTATGTCATGATGCATGTTAATGTTTTAAATGAAACGATAAAATTTTCAATAAAACATATACTGTATAGTTTTTTTATATTAACGAACTGAAAAATATGTTTATACAGATTAAGTTTTTTTTAGATGAATAGAGATTTTTTTTCTGAGATGAATATATATTTAGTATTTGTTCGAATGATAGAAGAAAAGGGATGGGGTAAAATTATTACAAATACAAAATTATTAAATAAAATAGCTCTAGAGTTAGTTTTGTAATTAATTGAATAGTTCAGAGGTTAAAATGCTACATTTTATTAGTAAAATAGCAGCTGCTTAGCCTCGTTTGTTGCTGCATTTTGTAAAAAAAAAAAATTAGTTTTTAGTTTTGAAAAATTACTGATGGAAAAAGTAGGTGTGTAGGTGCTTTTTTGAAAAGCACTTTTCTAGAAAGCAGTTTTAAAAAAATTAAAAAAAAAATCAAACAATTAATTCAAAGAAATTAAACAATGTTTTTTTTTTTTCTCCAAACATTTGGCCCATAAGCGTTTAAAGTGTGTGTGCAGGGGATGATTGCAATAAACGCAATTATAAGGGATAATTGCTAAAAATGTTAATTTTTGGGGAAATTGAATTTTAAATACAAGTGCAGGGCAAATTGCGCTAGCAATTTCTCACTCTCAAACCGAATGTTTTATACGCGTAGACTGGAGCATATGTCATCCATGCTAAACTTGAATTGATTGAATATCTAAAGATTTACCATTTAAATAGTTTAATTTGATATAACTAAAATTTTTCATTTTTGGTCCCTCAAATTTTTAGATTTTCGGTTTTTAGTCCGTATATATTTATTATGTTTCAATTAGTTCTTACATTATTGCTTCTATAATCATAAGGGGCTTATTCGACATCTTAACTGCAATTAAAATCTCAGAGGCGTTAAGAGGGTTGTCTAAAACCAGTCAAAAACTACCACTTATAATATTGGCAAAAGGTCCAAATAAGCCCTTGAACTTTTGACCAGAGATTTTTTAAGCCTCTTAACTTTGACTCAGTTTAACAAGGTCTCTAAAGTAAAAAAATTTGGTACAATTATACCCTTCAGTCAAAAAAATAAAGCTACTAATAAATCTTGAAATTTTTTTACTCTAAAATTTAATTAATTTTTTATTTTAAAAATATTTTTTATATGTATCATATTGATTATATCTTTTTAAATACATTAAGTACCTTTTCATTATTATAAAACAATATTTTACACTTATTTTTTTAAAAAAATCCATCAATTTTACCAAAAATATTTAATCAAATTGTAACAAATATTATTAAGTTAAAAAAAGAATTTCTCAATTATAAAATATAAAATTTCACATAAAATTTATGGTAAATTAAATATGAAATTTATTATATCAAATATGTTGTAATACACAAATTTTTATTCATTATGAATTAATTTTCTAATGTGATATTTTATTATGTTTTTAAATTAAATTTATTCTACTAAATAAAAATATAAAATTAAAATACTTGAAAATTTTAAATATACATTTTTAAAATTTATTCTACTAAATAAAAATATAAAATTATAATACTAAAAAATATAAAAAAAAAATTCCATAACTTATTAGTAGTTTTATTTTTTGACTGGAGGGTGTAATTGCACCAAAATTTTTAACTTTAAGGACCTTATTGAACCTAGTCAAAGTTAAGGGGTTTAAAAAATCTTTGATCAAAAGTTTAAGGGCTTATTTGGCCCTTTTGCCTATAGTATTACTTTTATTATAGATAAAGCCTCTTGGAACAAACCTAGTAGTGTTCTTGTAGAGGCAAACCGCGTTTTTAAATTATATTCATTCTATGGATTCAGTAGATTGATTTTTTATTAAATAATAAAAGTTATTAATTTATAGAGCATCAATATAGGAAAGTTCAACTGAATAAATATTATCTCTCTTGTTGAACACATGTAAATGTTATTTTTGTTTTCAATGAAAAAGTTTATTTTACTCTAAATTATTTCGAAAGTAGTTCTTGAACTGCCAACTTTTTATTGATCTATTTTTGTAAAAACCTTTTTTTAATAGTGTGAAGAAAAAGGAAAACTAATCAATTGCAAAGGAGGAAAGCTAACTCGCAAATATTTGGTTGCGGATCAACAACACTTTAAATTACAATAATATAGGTGATCACAATATGATAAATATATCAAGTTTTTTTTTTACTACCTATATCAATAAGTTTTTATCCTGTGCTAAAAGTATAGTATTTGATTTGTAATTTCTCTTTTTAAATAAATATCAATGTGGTGCTATATATTATATTCTAAATTTTAGTAGTAATGTGTTTAATTTAATTAATTCACTTTGAAGAAAAAAAATTAAGTCAATCCAAATGAGAAATAATACTAGAGATTAAAAAGGTAAAAACTTAATATTTTATAAGTTTAATTCAGCTTTAAACTTCAGTTGAGTTTTGTTGTATGGCCTTAACAACACTGGAAGAATTTTGCCGTGACATTCCAAACAATGACCATGATTATAATTATAGAAAAAAAAAAAGTAAATAATACAAATAAACAACAAACTAATTTGATTCAGATAATACAAATAAATGACAAACTGATATAATACTATCTTAAGATAAACGACAAGCTAACATAAATTCGATAGTATCTTAAAATAAATAACAAACTAACATAAATTTAATACTATCTTAGAATAAGCGACAAACTAGCATAAATTTATTAGTCTCTAAAATTAAACGACAAACTAACATAAATTTGATACTGTCTTAAAAGCCATTCCAATTTTAGAAATAAATTATAATTTTATTTTAGAAATAAACCCACAACTTCTATTTTGAAGTCAACTAGATCCAATGTAGTGACAAATAGATCCAATTTTTATCTTTCGGGGCCAAATAAATTCAATTTCATATGTTCTTCATCATTTATTAGGTTGTCATTAAATGTGAAACACTTTAACCAATTATTGAATGAGTTGTGCCACATGTCACACATGCAAGGAAAGTTCACAATCCTACGTGGTGCACTAAGTGCACTTGATAATTTCTCCAACACTTGATAATTTCCCATAGAGTTTTAGGTGCAATTAAGACAGAAATTTGATTTATTTGATCTAAAGTAAGAAATTAGATCTATTTGACCCTAAAATAGAAGTTGTTGGTCAATTTGACTAGAAAATTTAATTTAGACTTAAATGACCCTGTGACATAAGTTCAAGGGCCTATTTAGCCCTTTGGCCATACTACTTTTATTATAGATAAAGCCTCTGGGAACAAACCTAGTAGTGTTCTTGTAGAAGCAAACCACAATTATATATATATATATATATATGGAATATTTTTATTTAATTTTAAAATTAAAAAAATCAGTTCATAATTATAGAAAATAAAAACACATAAATTAAGTGAATACAAAAAATTTATGGTAGAACAATAAAATTCAATATAAATATGAATTTAATTTATGTGTATGTATATATACAGACGCATAAATTTATGACCCGTTGAATGTGCTTAGTTTTCAAGTTGCGAATTTTACATTAAAAATTCAAATTTCCAACAAAAATTCAATATAAATACGAATTTAATTTAAATAAATAAATTAATCTCTAATTTTACTCTAATCATAATCTAAATTGATTACTAAATTGTGTGTGTGTGTGTGTGTGTGTGTGTACAAATACATGTTTAATTTTAGGTCTTCAATTTTCAATGCATGTTTCACATACACCTATTTAATTTTAGGTTTTCAGTTTTCAATCCATGTTTCAATAATTTCAATAATGGAGAAATTTATTAAATTAGCTTCATTGTTTTGGTTTATTTATCCCATCAAGATCTTAAATATTCAAACCTTACTTCAATAGGTTGAATGATTGAAAATTTTGTAAATTAGTTGCATTGTTATTTTAGGGAGAGAAGAACAATCATTTTTTCAGTCTTGATCCAGATATATTTATACATCTCAAGATGTAACTATACTTGACCAATAATCCTAGAAGAATTAGAACTTGTTTCAATTAAATTCAAGCAGTTATTCCTTTTAAAATTTGGATTTAATCAAGACTGCACATAGCTTATGATTTGTGATTTACGCTTTAGGTATTTACAGTGTTCAAATAATCAAAACTTCTTTGTGAAAGTTGTAGATCTCGAATCTTTCTAGAATTTAGGCTTTTTAATCATTCAATTCTGAGTCTTCTAAATCAAGTTATGACTTGTCAAATGTGTTGCACTTACAAGTTGTGAATTTCACATTAAAAATCTGAATTTTCTTTGAAAACTCAATATAAATAAGAATTTAATTTAAATAAAATAATTAATAATTATTTCTAATCTAAAAATAACCTAACTAATCTAAATTTATTACTAAATAGACTTTAAATAATTAGTTTATGCTATAGAAAATATATTAGCCAAACTAAGGAAAAAAAAGAATTCACAATAGGAAAATAAAGCTACTAATTTGTGACTAAATTTTCAGGTATCTATAATCTTCAAATTGCCACGACTTCTTCATGAAAGTTGAAAGTTGTTGATCTTGATTTTATCTTAAATTTAGACTTTTGAATCACTGAATTTCGAGTCTTCTAGCTCAAGTTATGGTCCATAGAATGTGCTGAACTTTAAAGCTGTAATTTCACATTAAAAATCTGAATTTCCTATAAAAACTCCATATAAATATGAATTTAATTTAATAAACTAACTAATCACTAATTTTACTCTAATCATAATCTTAATTGATTAATAAATAAACTTTAAATAGTTGATAGATATAGAAAATAGAACACCCAAACTAATAAAAAAATTTACATATACCTTTTTAAGTTTAGGGTTCAATCTTTAATCGATAATTTAGTAGCTTTAATGATGGAGAAATTTATTAAATTGGATTCATTTTTTATGAAGGAAAGAAAAAACCCAATTAATCTTGAATTAATCAATGAAGCCTTTGACTTTATTCTACATCATAAAATTTTTCTAAACTTTCTTATTTATTTTTTAAAGAGAGAAGAGAAAACTTTTTTTTCTAGCCTTGGTTCCATCTATTTATAGCTCTAAGGCCCTAATTATAACAACAAACAAATCCTAAAATGATTAAGACTTGTTTCAATTAATTTCAAGTAATAAGTCCTTGTGAAATTAGAATTTCCCTTAAGACTGCACACAGTGTCTCAATTGCGAATCAATTTTTGGGTCCCTACGATTTTCAAACACCCACAACTTCTTTATAAAAGTCGTAGATCTTGATTTTCTCTTGAATTTAGGCTTTTTAATCACTCAATTTCGAGTTTTACAGCTCAAGTTATGCCCTGTCAAATGTGCCGCACTTTCTAACTGCGAATTTCACATGAAAAACCCGAATTTCCTATGAAAATTCAATGTGAACACCAATTTAATTTAAATAAACTAATTAATTACAAATTCTACTCTAATAATAATATAAATTGATTACTAAATAAATGTTAAATAATTAGTTGGTGAATATAGAAAATAACACACTCAAACTAAAAAAAATCATGGTTAAAAAATAAAAACAATTTATATACCTTTTTAAGTTTAGGTCTTCAATCTTCAATCAATAATTTAATAGCTTGAATGATAGAGAAATTTGTGAAATTAAATTAATTTTTTATGAAGGAAAGAGAAGACCAATTAATCTCAAATTAATCGTTGAAGTCCTTGAGTTTATTCTCCATTATAGAATTCTTTCAAGCTTTCTTGTTTATTTTTTAGAGAAATAAGAAATTTTTTTTT
>CANYLF010284098.1:0-13129 GCA_948193215.1 Bocquillonia castaneifolia
GTTGTTTAACCCACAACGATCGTTTTGAATGGGGGACTTAGAGAATCTTGCTGAAATACTTTAAAACACGGGTTAGGATTAATTACATGGACTTAGGTTAATTGTCAACATCAAAACAAAGATTGATTGTCCAAAGAGGTCAACAACTTCAGAGTTTCGATACAGTCAAAAATCTTCAAGATTCGTACTTCACCCCACTTTTAACAGTTTTTAAATCCCTCTTACCAGGTGATTTAAAAGAATACTTAGTCATTTAACTCTCAAAATGTAATTTGTTATTTACATCAAGTCCTTGACTTTTTTTAAAGTGGTTGCTTCTTAGTTCACATGGAGCATTGAAGCTCTAGCTTTTTAAGTACTGAGATTTCAATAGTTAAAAGGCCTAATTGCAAAAAAATGC
Organism: Bocquillonia castaneifolia; assembly: GCA_948193215.1. Lineage (NCBI taxonomy): Eukaryota > Viridiplantae > Streptophyta > Magnoliopsida > Malpighiales > Euphorbiaceae > Bocquillonia > Bocquillonia castaneifolia. The sequence continues at coordinate 401 of CANYLF010284098.1, forward strand.
ATGACCTTTAGACTTTTTAGCAATTTAATCACATCTTTTTAATTTTAGCAATTGTATGCATCAACTTTTTTAATTTAGCAATTGAATGCACCGACTCGAATTCTATCAGAGCCTTGATGACGTGTACCACCTCATGTGGTGGTCTCAGCCACATCGGATCCATGTCACTTTCCACCTCAGAATGACGCCGTTTAAGCCATCAACAAAGAATGGATAAAACACCACAAAACGTCGTCGTGTTTCATTTTGATACTTAATAACCCCAAGCTTTGTAATCCTAAGCCTCGTAATCCTAAGCTTCTTAATGAACGCCTCCCTTAGCTCAGATCTTCAATTTGAAATGGCTGCTTTCCCTTGTAAACATAAACCATAACCTTAAGCTCTAAAAACCCCATACTTTCGCAGTCCCTAATCTCTAAATCTCCATTACTTTGTCTTCTTAACCTTATAAAGCCATTTCAGTGTTCTTTTTCAGTGCATAGTGGTCCCTTGTGTTGCTATTGTTGTTGTTCTTTTCCTTGTTGGAGTTTTGTGGTGCTCAAAATCTCGATTTCATAAAATCGATTATTTTGTCGATGTTTGTGGTCCCTCGAATTAAAGAATCAAACAAAAGTAAGTATATTATTCAAATAATTTGTAATTCTCAGTGGGTTTTACTTTGAATAAACAAATAATAATATACTTCTTTCTTTGAAGAATACTATTTATTTTTATGGTTTTCTTCACATAAATAAATGAATCAAAAACTTCTAGGGTTTTGTGTACTTCAATAAACAAATCTAAAGTTTTTGGGTTTTCTGTTAATTGTAGTTCCATTATGATAATAGTACTGATATAATCTGCTCTACATGGCACCGATATGTGTTTTTTTTATTATGACAGCATCATGAAAGACCTATTTTCTATTTATTTGCATTATGGTGGGAAGCTAATTGAAATAGATAATGATATTGCATATTATGGTGGATTTGTTAAAGCATATCACAAACAAGATTTGGATAGGTCTAGGTACTTTATATTATAGGATCATGTGGAAAAGTTAGAATATACAGTTAGGAGGATGTTCTATAGAATTCCTGGAATGTCATTAAAAGATGGGTTAAGGGAGCTAAATGATGATGCTCAGGCTTTGGAGATGGTAAAATACCTAAAGAAAGGCATGATTGAACTGAATGTTGAAGCGGACAAGTTTGAAAAATAACCTGCCATTAATAATGGTGGTACGAACACTAATGGAGGTATTGATTTTGTTGAAACTCGAATTTCTCAGGATGTTTTTTATGATGAAGGTGGGCCTAATGATGGTGACAATGATGGTAACATTGAGGATGGCATAGACAATCGGTTTAAGATACCTGTGGAAGAAGTTAATATTTCTTTTGATATTAACAACACTGCTGAAATTGGTGGTCATGAGAAGCAAGAAGATTATGAGCTTGGTGATAGTGATGAAGAAGATGAAGATCCTGATTATGTGCCTGTGATTGAGTTTGAAACTGATGATGGTTTAGAAGATGATGAGATGTCTTCAAATGATGAGTATGTGCAGGCTAGACAAAATAGAACCAAGTTTAGAAATTACGTACCTGTAGATGAAGTGGCTGATAGGCTAGTGAAGAACACTGGTTTCCAAAAAATAAGACCTAATCCTAGTACTTCTTGATCTAGATAGAATGAAGGAGAGCAAAGTGATGATGAAGATGTCTATGAGAGTGAATATGATGATTTTGATGGGGATGTTAACTCAATTAGCATGAGTGAAGAAGGGCAAATGGATGATGATGAAATTAGAAGGAGGAAGCAATTATTTGTCTATGATCCCAAATGTGATCATAAAACTTTGAATCTGGTTGTAGGCTTGACGTTTAAAGATGGCCACCAATGCAAATATGAAATACAAAAGTGGGCCATTTTAAATGGGTACAATGTGGAAATTATGAGCAGCAATAAGATTTTAGAGATGAAATATAGCAAGCAATGCAAATGGAAGCTTTATGGCAGCATCATATGGAAGGAGAACAGTTTTGCAATTAAGACATTGCAACCTATTCATACATGTGCTAGAGTGATGAATAATAGACAAGCAATAGTTGTCTGGATTGCTAAGGAGTACATTGGAAAGTTTAGGAGGAATCCTAATTGGAGTATCAAAGATCTAGAGGAAGACCTGCTTGACAAGTGGTGCATTGAGGTTCCAAAATGGAAGATGTATAGGGGTAAATGGAAGGCATTGGAAATGTTAAGGGGATCGGTGACTAACCATTATGGAATACTACGATCATATGAGGCTGAGTTGCTAAGAGTTGACAAACATGGTAGGTTTGACTCTTTGATTAATGAGGTGGACCACACATTTGAAAGGTTTTTTTTATTGGCTTTAGCTCTTTAAGGAATGGGTTTCTAAAGGGTTGTAGGCCCATCATAGGCTTTGATGGGTGTTTTCTCAAAACTTTCTTGGGTGGAGCACTTCTAACTGCAATTGCGAAGACAATCAAATATTTCCTTTATTTTGAGTTGTAGTTCAAAGTGAAAATCAGCACTATTGGACATGGTTTATGAAGATTGTGATGGAAGAGCTGGAAATCACAGATGGCTTAGGCTGGACTTTCATAAGTGACCAGCAGAAGGTTAGTAAATAATTTTCATTTTAATTATTTATATTGTTTAATTATGGCATAATTGTAAATATTGATGACTACCTTTTTTTGACTACCTTTTTATATTTGCAGGGATTAATTAATGCAATTGCAAAGCTGCCACCTTTTGCTGAACATAGAAACTGTGTCAGACATGTATACTGCAATTGGAAAAAGGAATTTAGAGGGCCAACACTAAAGAATTTGTTTTGGGAAGCTGCTAGAAGCACTTATAAGGCAAGATTAAAGGAAGCTTTAAAGAAACTGAAGGAGGAAAATGAGGCTACATATGAGGACTTCTTAAACAGAGATCCTACAAAATTTTGTAAAGCTTATATTTCTGAAACCCCTAAAAATGAAATGATTGATAATAATATTTGTGAAACATTTAATGGATATATAGTGAAAGCTAGAGGTAGGCCTATTGTTGATATGTTAGAGGATATAAGGGATGCTTTGATGGAAAGAATGCACACTAAATTGCATTATATGAGTGGGATAGAGGATAGTATATGACCAAGGATCAGAGTGAAGCTTAAAGAGATTAAGTACAATAGTAGACTATATGTTTCAAAACCTGCTGTTTGTGAGAAGTTTTAGGTGTCTATTGGTAAGGATCGGTTTGTAGTGGACTTGAAGTCTAGACCTTGTACTTGTCAGGGTTGGCAAATCACTGGAATTCCTTGTATTCATGCCTACTCTAGCATCAATTGGATGAACAAGGACACTGCAGATTTTGTTGACAAGCACTACACCATCCAGCAGTATATTGAAACATATTGGCATGCATTAGAGCCTTTCAATGTGGCCTAAAGTTTAAGGTGACATGATCTTACCACCACCTTTCAAGAAGATAACTGGACGACCAAAAAAAGAGAGGAAGAGGAACCAAAGAATCCTAATAAATTATCAAGGAGGGGAATACAGATGACATGTAAGAAATGTAATCAAGTTGGACATAATAAGATAAATGCAAGATGAAATTCAACAATTCTTCACAAAGACCTGAAAAGTTGCCTGTAAGTTAGTATTATTGTTTTTTGATTTTTACCATTGAATATTAATCTTTAACTAAAGACTAATATGTAGGATCTCTTTGTCTTGCAGGTTACAAGGGGAAGACCTCCTAAGAATCCAACTGCTGTAACTTCCACACCAACAGCAAGAGCTGCACAAACTATTGTAACTTCCACACCAACAACAAGAGCTGGAAAAGCTGCTGCAAGTGGCATCAATGCTGGAACTTCGATCCCTTCACAAGTTGGTGTTGTATGTGGCATTAATGTTGTCTCTTCCAAAGTAGCAGCTAGTGGAAAAACTGTCCAGCAAGTGAATGCTGCAATCAAACAAAGAGAATATGCAAAGGATAATTTTCTGATATCTCTTCCCAAGTGGCATCAATTTGTTCTATCTTTTCAAATTTTTGTGTTCAGCTTTAATTTATTAAAATATGAAGTAGGTTAGGCAAGGTTTTGGATGTAGAATATTTGAAGATAGTGGAAATGCCTATCTAAAAGTATGATATTTGATTGTTATTTTCAATTTGATTGGGATATTATGCTTCTATATTTATATTTGTCTTCACTATTTTTCTTTACAGAGGCCTGAATCAAATAGAGCAAAATTCATATATGGTTTAAAAACCACTGCAAAGGTAGCAATGGAAGTACCTTATTCTAGTAGCAAAGGTAGAGGCAGGCCAAGGAAGAATCCATCAAAGTCAAGGGCTGGGTACAAATTGTCCTTCCTATGCAAGACCAACTCAAAGCTCTCAAAGTGGTATGGCTGCAAGTAGAGATGCTGCAATTACTAGGAAACCTATATTTACCAAGGAATACAGTAGGTTGTAAGTGAAGTTGGCATCTAATGGACCACTTTTTGGAAGATTAAACTTTGTTTAAAAGATTATCTTATTTTGTTTGTAGCCATTTAATTGGCAGGCTACTATATTGTATACCAATACTTTCTTATGGAAATTTGTTTACTTTAGGACCTCTTATTAATGTTAATTGTTTGTTGGCAGCAAGAATTCTTTTTGTTTGTAGCCAGTTAAATGGCATCTTGAACAAACTTGTTCACTCTTGGTTGAATGGAAATTCTTGGCATATATTACAGCCTGTATCCTTTTTGTATGTGGTCCCTTTCTCTTTTTTTCCCATTTTATGTGGTCCCTTCCTTCATTCAACATACTAGAATAATGCACTCTTACTTTAACACAAGCACAAAAAGCACAATAACTTATAAAATGCCTAATGGCATAATCATTAGATATTACCTAAATTTTACAAAATTTGAGCATAATAGCTCATTATAAGTTAACAGTACATAAAACCAACATCCTAAATGAGTTTAAGAATTCATTAAAACTTACATAAACAAAGTGCATACCTATTGCATGCCAAAACATTCATCTTAATTAACATATAGCTTACTTAAACAAAATAAAAATTACATCACATTTTAGGCAACGTATTCAGCTTTTTTCCAATATATTGAGATTCAAATTTCAATAAGAATATGCCTAATAGAATAAATAGGCTATCCAAAACCAATGCAAATTTCACCAAATCATTAATTTTCTTCTCCATCTTCCTCATGTCAATAACCAACTTCTCCTTCACATCTCCAAGTTCATCAGTCTTCCTTTCAAGCCTTAAACTCATCTCAGCTAACTCCTTGACAGTTTGTTGCAGCTCCTTATTTTTCACCTCAGCTTTAGTAACTCTTCGAGCCATTTCACTAGCAATTCCTTGAGATACTCTTACTCGAGTTGCATTTTGATTTAATTGATCCTTAAAAATCTGCTCCATCTCCTCTTTTAATTTTAGTTGTCCCAACAGTGCTTTTTTTTCAATCAATTAACTTACACATCATTTTTTTTTTGATATTGTGGCACCTCAGGATCAAGCCATTCAAAGTATTCACAATCATCGTACTGTAAAATTAAATAGACCCACCATATTATATTATCAAATAACAGCTTCCACATTGAAACATTAAATTGACAATGAAACCCTAATAATTTCATATATTATTTCTAAAATCAAAAAGCCCAAAATGGAAACCCTAATGCTAGCACGAAACACTTACATGCCGAATAGCACACCGATAGAATCTTCATCCTGGATTCTCAACGGTTTTGGATGTATACACCTTTGCTTCAACATCGTGGTGACAACATTTTCACGACATCGAGTTTCCAGTTGAAGTAGATGAGTAGACGGAGTCATGTTGAGCCCTATCTCTATTCCCCATGTTAGGGTTGTTAGTTTCATTAAAGTTAGAGATGGAAGAAGTAGATGGGAGAAAGACGACGAAGCTTAAATCAAAAGTATTCTAATGAAAAACGATGAAGTTTTGTGGTGTTTTTATCCATTCTTTGTTAATGGCTCAAACGGTGTCATTCTGAGGTGGAAAGTGACATGGATCCGACGTGGCTGAGACCACCACATGAGGCGGTACACATCATCAAGTCTCTGACGGAATTCGAGTCGATGCATACAATTGCTAAAATTAAAAAGATGTGATTAAATCGTTAAAAAGTGTAAAGGTCATGCATTTTTTTACAATTAGGTCTAGTTAAAATGAACTAGAGTGGGAAAACTTCATAGAATTATTGCTCCATCTAAATTTTATAATGTTATCATATCCTTATTTGATTTTCTCATGTTATTTTTTTTCAGAGTTCCATAGAAAATAAATTTAAATCAATAGACAACAATTTAAAAGTTTTAAAAGAAGTTTTGGTTTATATTAAACTTTAATATTTTGACAACTCTTTAATTATTGAATATGGGAAAAAAAGGTACAAATTATCCCTTTAGCTTTTTGAAAAATTTCAATTAATTCTTAAGCTTAACTTAGATGCAAATTAAAAAACTCTTAAACTAAGAAGAAAGATGCAAATAAATTTTAAATTCTTACAATGTTAAGTTTAATATGTTATACAAGATATACAAATAAATCCATCACCTTTTTTTTCAAAAATTTTAATTAGCCCGTAAACCTTTTCTAAAGTTAAGAAAAAAAAAAAGAAAAACCAAATAAAACTAATATACAACTAATATCAAACTATGTTCTTATTAATGTCAAAAAAATTATGTTTTTATTTAGGGATAATAGTCTTATATATCATCACATTTTCACTAAATTTCAATTATATTATAACTTTTTAATCGTTCCAGTTTTCTCTGTCATGTTTATGGGTTGTTTCAAATCTATTCAAATTATAGTTTTATTTGGTGATTATTTATTGGCTAGATGATATTTTTATTACCTGTTTAAATATTAAAATTACATTATTTTTCTTTTAAATTCATTTCATCTTCTTATTATAATTATTTTTTTTCTTTTGATTTATACAAAATTTAATACACATTAATTTATCTAGCATATATATAGTCAAATTTGATGTTATTGTCACTTATTTTATTTCTCCTTTTTAATTCTTAAAGAAGAATAAAAATCAACATACAAGGATATAAATTAATGAAAAAATTAACACTATCCTAATCCATTTAAAAAATGTGTATTTTACCACATTAGTAAATAAATAATTTAATTTAATATTGTTGGTTATGTTTTTTATTTGTTCACTTTTTGTAGTTAAAGGGGTTAATTGAGATCTTCTTAAAAGTAAAGGGCATATTTGTATCATTACTTCTATATTACTTTTAAACTGAACATCGTTAGAATTTAGGATTTATTTAATTTTCATATAAAAATATTAGGGGAAAATTTATCAAATGAATCTTTTTTAATGAGATTAAAAGAAGTGTAAATAAAATTTTATTCTTTTTTGATTTTTAAATAAGAAGTTTAAGACTTAATTGATTTAAACATGAGGAATTGTTCTTATTTTTTTATCATGTATTACAATTTTAGAGATTTACTGACCCTTCCTTGGTATTAGAATACTTATTGCGTGATTCTGAAAGACTAAAAAATTTACTCATAAAAATCATAGATTAGTTTAGGAAATATTTTTGAAATATAAGTATATATTATTTTTGATCTTAATCATTGTTAATGGTATTATTTGTTAACAAATTTAAGTATATGAAGTTTTTACACTGTTTATTTAGCTGATGTATCACTTACATGGTTCAAATTGTTAATATGTACGTAGCTGAAATGTAGCAACAAACGTGGTAATGTGGGTCCCATAAAATTTGATCAGGAAAAATAAAATAGTACTCTCTTCATCTTTAAAAGTTGATATGTTTCATTCTATTTTAATATTCCAAAAAAATTGATATGTTTCCAAATTTAAGATTTAAGTTTCCTAATATACCCTCATTTATGACTTGTGAAAGTAAACAAAGTTTTAAACTCCAATCAAATAACTCATTTCTTATTAAATATTAAAGGATAAAACCGAAAAATTTTGAGGTATTTATTACTTATTTTTCTAATCTTGGTGAAAATGTAAAATATTATAACTTTATGAATCAGAAGGAGTAATTGAGTAAATTTTTTTGTCGTGCCAACACCGGGTCAGTAAATTATGACATGTTAGTGTTAAATACTTATTGCATGATTTTAAAAGTTAAAGTTAATATACTTAAATATGCCGATGAATAAATAAAACTATTTAAAAGAAAATGGATAATAATCTTATATATGCTCACATTTTCACAAAATTTTAATTCTATTTTAACCTTTAAATTATTTCAATCGTTATGTTTATGATTTGTTTCAAATCTATCTAATGTGTATATAAGCTGACATGTCATACTCTTAATGACGTCACATGTTCAATATGATGTCAAGTGACACCATCCAATGCTTGACATATCATCAAAAAGTATATGATTGGATAGATTTGAAACAAATCGCAAACATAATGGACTAAATTAGAATGATTTAACAATTAGGATAAAATTAAAATTTAGTGGAAATGTGAGATATAAAAGGATATGTTTTTTAAATTTTCCCATTACTTTATAATTAAATCAGCTGCCAATTTAAGAATCGAAATAAAAGTGTAAACAAATTTTACAAACTAAAAACAAAAGGAACCAAAAATTTGATTAAGCAAATATTGAAGGCTTTTTGTTTTTTAACAAAAGATAATTACAAGGACTTGATTGTAGAAATAAGAAATTTCGAGGACTTGTTGTATTAGTGTTATCCTTTGTATAATAAATGCCGAAATAACTTCTATTTTTCAACAGAGCAAAAATGGCTAAGCGAAGCGAACAACAACAGCAACAACAACAACAAGAAGAAGGGTTAGATCAGTTACCGGTGGCTTTGTTAGCAACCATAATGACAAAGCTGGACGTTGCTTCGATCTGCTCTATAGCCTCGACATGCAAAACTTTTAGTGCTTGCGCTTCTCACATTCTTAATTTCATCCCAAATTTTCATCTTTTTGTAAGTTTGATGATTGAAAAGAAAAAAATAAATGAAAACCCACAAATTAATTTTTCATCTATTTTAAGATCAAGCGATTTTTGGGAACTTTTTATTTATTATGTTGCAGGATATCGCGTTATCGAATGAATTATTGAGGCCATTATTGTTGCCGCCAAATCCTCATCTTAGCAGTTTAAAGATCGATTGTGGTCGTCTTGATGATTCAGCTATTGATCTTTTGGTTAGGCCTTCTTTGCATGAGCTTTCTTTACATAATTGTGCTGATTTTAGTGGCAAATTGCTTTGTGAGATTGGTGGGAAATGTGGGAATCTTAGGTAAATAATTTTACACAATATGCATATATCTTTTTTATTTATCATCATTTGATAGAGAAAAAAATAATGTGGTTTAAGTGTTGATGGATTGTGTTTTTATGGTGTGATTTTCTTTCTTTGTTTCAGGTGTTTGTATTTGGGATCAGTGGCAGAAAAGAGAGGACGCCCTATTCATGTTTCTGATTTGGAGGAGTTACTTACTGGTTGCACGCATTTAGAAGTAAGGCTTGATTGCTTTCATAATATATTAAAGTGTGATCCTTTTAAGGTAATTGAACATCGAACATGGGATCGCTTAATCTTGCAAATCCTTTACTGCAATTGAATTAATTCATCGATCACTTGTCTCGTTTTCCTTTGAAACAAAAAATTAGTATGAACATTGTTATGCAGTAGCTTCAGTTAGGAGGTTTATATATCTGGAAACTGTAGAAAAGCATGAAACTTGTTTTGTTTCTCATTTGGTGTAATTTTGAAAGGTCATTGATCCATGCAATGTTATTTCAACAAAATTTACTCCTTTTTCTCTGTTTTGGTTACTAACTTTTTTCCATAGTTTACATACCTCACTTTTAGAATTGGCCAACTAAATAGCTAGCTGTCGACACAGGAGGTTTATAGAAAGAAATTACACAAAATTCTAAAAAAAGAAAAAAAACATGAGGGTTGTTGCATGTAAACCATAAATTTTACCTCAATGCATACCTGCTGGTTTAGTTACACATTTGTACATTAGCTATTTTTCTCGTAAATTTTTAAGTATGAAATATCTTGCCATCTTAAAATCATGTAGTACTCACCTTATAATACCGTTTTTCTTGTGGTAGGCTTTGACCTTGATGTTTGATGTCTCGTTATTTCTGCGCCATAATTTCACTCAAGTTTTTGCTTTAGCCTCAGAAAAACTCACTTCCCTTGAGATTGGCTATGTTTCTTCAATCATGGTGACTGAACTGCTTAGCCCAAGTGTGGGACCCCATCAATCACTTAACCATGTTCGACCATCCATTTTGCCTGGCATTCAGAAATTAAGCCTTTCAGTAGACTATATTACTGATACTATGGTTGGCACAATATCAAAAGGTCTCATGTCTTTAACACATTTGGATCTTCGAGACACACCCCTCATAGAGCCCAGAATTACATTTGATCTCACGAACTCTGGCCTTCAACAAATTAATCAGTATGGGAAACTGAAGCACCTGTCGTTATTTCGGAGCCAGGAGATCATTGTTACATACTTCAGGCGAGTTAATGATCTCGGAATCCTCTTAATGGCTGACAAGTGTACAAACATGGAGAGTATTTGTCTTGGTGGTTTTTGTCAAGTTACAGATACCGGATTTAAAACAATTCTGCATTCATGCTCCAACTTGTACAGGCTTAGGGTTTCTCGTGGGATTCATTTAACTGATCTGGTATTTCATGATATGTCAGCAACATCACTTTGCTTGAGCCATGTTTGCTTGAGATGGTGCAATCTCCTGACTAACCATGCAATTAAAAACTTGGTGTCAAACACACGCCTTAAAGTTCTTGACTTGAGAGATTGCAAAAACTTTGGGGATGAAGCCCTTAGAGCTATCAGCACTCTGCTTGAATTAAAGATTTTACTACTGGATGGATCCGGTATAACTGATTCAGGATTGTCTTACTTAAGAGGGAGAGTCATAAGTTCATTAGTTTCATTATCTGTGAGAGGGTGCAAGAGACTTACAGATAAATGCATCTCTGCTCTTTTTGAAGGATCTTCTAAACTAGAATTGCAGGAACTGGATATATCTAATCTTCCTAATCTCTCTGACAATGGAGTTATCTCCCTCGCAAAAAGTCGAGTACCAATTTCAGCACTTCGAATGCGGCAATGCCCACTCATAGGTGATACTTCAGTCATGGCATTAGCATCGTTGCAGGTAGACGAGAGTAGAGGTCATGGGAGTAGCTTTCGCTTGTTGGACATTTACAACTGTGGCGGAATTACACAACTTGCATTCCGATGGTTAAAGAAACCCTACTTTCCAAGGTTGAGATGGCTGGGAGTGACGGGAAGTATAAATAGAGATGCTGTAGATGCTTTGGCTAGGAATAGACCGTTCCTGCATTTGGCATGCCATTCTGAGGAGCTGGGCATTGACCAATGGGATAACTCAGACAGTTTATACATGCATGATTATGATGAGGTAGATGAACTTGAACAATGGCTTCTGGAGGGAGAGTTTGAGAATGATGATGAAGAGATGGTCGATGCTGAAATCAACGCAGTGATGTAGTTTTCGGGGTAAGATAATCTTTGTATCTGTTTGTATAGTTTGTGTTTATATGCATGGAAAGTGCAACTCTTGTAACATCTGTAAATTGTAAAATGGAACTTAAACATGCAGTCGTACTAAATTTTATAATTGAATGCATTTTTCTCACATCATGATTGAATTCACCCTTTTCAATTGAAAATTCTTGGACATGGAATTTCAATCGTATCGTATCGGCTTTACATAAAGCGTCACAAATGACCTTAAATTTCATAAAGCAAATGCTATTAGCATGATATATTTATGTTAGTTCACCTTTAGCATCTCAATTTAGTTTTCACTGGTAGTAGAACTACTGAATTTACAGATCTATGCTTTGTGTCTTGTGTTACAAATTTAGGCTTTATCTTCAAATCTCATAAAGCATGCATTAGCAATTGTCATCAGTCCACTCTTGAGATCCAACCCAATTTTCCTTCAAGGATAATATGCATATACATATAACATATAGATTTGCAATAGCTGGTAAAGATTCTTGAATTCAAATAATATAAGATGTTTTCTTCAAGTTCGCAGCCGAGCATTTTTAGAAACATAATTACATTAAAATTCAATAAAAAGAATTGTCACCTCTATAGTACTGCAATTTTAGTTTAATTTAATCAAAACCAAATAAGCATTAAACATTAAGTTGGTTTTTTTTTAAAAAAAAAAAAGTGTTCAAAATGCAACTCTAGTCAAGATAAAATAAACAAATTATTTCCCCTCAAAAAAAAAAAAGAAACAAATTATTACTAACCTTTCCATCAATTAAATTGATAATCATTGTTACCATGTATTACAAGACCGTGATCCCAACTTCTCTTTTATCAAATTTATTGACGCAGATGAAAGAATTTCTTATATGACAGCTAAAATTACATATGTTGGCTTAAATTCATGACAAACAAAAAACGAGAGAGATTGATCATAATTCACTTGCAACAACTATTAATGGTGTGGCTTCAAGTGGAACACCAGGCAGGTTGGCTTGGCTTGTATCACCTCTTGGATGGAAGCAGCTTCACTTTCTTATTTCATCGGTGGTAGATGAATAGCAATAATAATGTAGCTCAAGCATAAATCCAAGATGAACTCAAATAATCAGC
>CANYLF010284130.1:0-12112 GCA_948193215.1 Bocquillonia castaneifolia
GACCTGTCTCAAAATCATCTGATTGGTGCTCTTCCAAACAATGTCGGAAATTGGAAAAACCTTGGTGTGCTATACATAAACGACAATATGTTGTCTGGTGAAATTCCAGCAAGTCTTGGCAGCTGCACAAAATTGGAAATCATAAAAATGTAAGGAAATTGATTCCAATGGTCTATTCCTCAATATTTGAGTTCACTCAAAGGTCTTCAAGTCATTGATTTTTCTAACAATAATTTTTCAGGCCAGATTCTTGGATTTTTGTCTACCTTTAAGACGCTACTTTATTTAAATTTGTCATCCAATGATTTTGAAGGTGCAGTGCCAGTCAAAGGAGTCTTCAAGAATGCAAGTGTTACATCTGTTAATGGAAACAAAAAGCTCTGTGGAGGAATCCCCCAACTTCATTTGCCTTTATGTGACATCACAAAGCCTAATAACAAGAGATCATCTGTTAAATTAAAGACAATTGTTACAACTGTATCAGGGGTTGTAGTTGTAGCTTTGATACTGATCTCCATATTTTTCTTTTTGAGGTTTAGAAAGAAAAAACAAGCACTTCCTTCATCATCTTCAGGAAATTCACTTGTCGGATTGACATACCAAAATCTCCATCATGCTATAAATGGCTTCTCCTCAGCAAATCTAATTGGTGTTGGAAGCTTCGGCCGTGTCTATAGAGGAATTCTTGATGAGGATAGACCACCTGTAGCTGTTAAGGTGCTTGATCTGCAGCAGCACAAAGCAGAGAAGGGCTTTATGGCAGAATGTGAAGCCATGAAATGTATTAAACATAAAAATCTAGTGTAACTGATAACAGCATGTTCAAGCATTGACTGTCAGTGTAATGACTTCTAAGCTTTAGTTTATGAGTTTATGCTCAATGGAAATCTGGATGAGTGGTTACATCCACACATTGTATCAGAAGACAATCATGAAGCGTCAAGACGTTTATATCTTCTTTAGAGGTTAAATATTTCAATTGATATTGCTTCTGCACTTGAATATCTCCATCATCATTGTGAAATCCCTGTAATTCACTATGATCTCAAGCCTAGCAATAGTCTTCTAGATGATACATTGACAGGTCATATAAGTGACTTTGGACTAGCGAAATTTCTTTTGGAAGCCACTGGTCAACAATCAAGTTTTTTGGGATTAAGAGGAACAATTGGGTATGCTCCTCCAGGTAATTAGGTTTATGTTTTGAAACTACCTCATCTTAGGAGAAAGTGTCTTAAATTGTACATCACATATAATATAATCTTGTTTAGTACCTTAAATAATTTCCAACTTGTGAATTGCAGAGTATGGACTAGGAAGTAAGGTGTCAACAACTGGTGATTTATATAGCTATGGAATTCTGTTGTTAGAGATATTTACAGGAAAGAGACCAACTAATAGCATGTTTAAAGAAGGTTTGAACCTTCATGACCTTGATGTTGGTCCCAAGGCTGGTCTCAAGAGGGGGTAAATTGAGTTTATTTAAAATTTTGAGCCTGTTTGTTTTGAAACTAAAACAATATTTAAAACTAAGTGTTTAATAAAAACTTTTAACAAACTAATTTTTAATTTTCTAAGAATATATTTATAGATTGAAGAAACATTTTAACAGTTCTGAGAATATTTAAAATACTACTAAATATTAGAGAGTGAAACTGAGAGAACAGACTGAAAACTAATCAAAGGAAATAAACAGAAAAGATGAGACTCAGAGATTTATAGTGGTTCGTCATCAGACTACATCTACTACCTAAGATCAGCAACCTTAGGATTTCACAACTTCACTATTTCTCTTTTGCAGGATCAGAAAAAAAACCTTTCAATGCAGCCTATAGCTTCACACATATTTTCAATAGCTTCTGCAAACTATACAAGCATTAATAGGGACTTGCTAACCTATCAAAAGAAAGAATAAAAATATTCTAAGATCTCTCCATTCCCTGATTACAAGCTCTAATGGTATGATTGAGAGAAGATAATGAAATGATTCATGCTCAATTACGCCACATTATTTTGTTATTCTCAAAATCTGCACAATGCTCTTTTCATCTCTCTCCTTTTATGAAATGCAAAGTAGTGTGTATTTATAATGCTCAAAGGATGCTTCTAAATCTGCTGCCCTATTTGATGAAAATACCTTAGTGACCTTATCTAGAATGAGGCAGCTATGCACTAGGAGACAACAAAAAAAATGCAGCAAAAAAGGAAGAATAAAATTCTCCACAAAACAAGGAAACATGCATAACAAATTTTGTCTTTTCTTAGCTGCCAGAAATAACAGTTTTGGCTCTATATATTGACTGTTTTTGGATTATACATAGAAAACCACACATGAAATGTAGCCATGCATTCTCTCAATCATCCCTACAAATATTCTAGAAGAGATTAACGGTTTACAAAGGAATTCACTGGTCCTTGTCTCGTCAGTCTGAGACTCATTCCTTCTTCTAGATACCATAAGCTTGAACATCAATCTGGTCTCTTTGTTCCTTTAGTCTGAACTTCATACCACCTTCTTGATTCTTTAAGCTTGAAGCTAACATCTGATTCTTGCTTGTTTTTTTTTGCTCCCCCTGTCTTATACACTCAAACACCAATTTTAAAAGAAAACTTGGTACTATGTCTAAGTTTTTCAGCATCAAAAATTAAGGGTTACTATCCATTAGCCAACAATCTCCCCCATTTTTTATGATGACAAAACTTGACATGAGTAACCTTCTCAATTCAAAACACATTCATCATAACAGTATAAAATATGAGGTGCATAAGTGATTTTTGAAGAAAGAAATGCAGGGTCTATTTTTAGAGAATCATTCATGAATTTAACATGTTGCTCCCCCTGAGTCTATGCTTTAGATATTCAAAATTAAAACTTGCATAATACTCAAAACACAAAAATTTATGAATTTCAAAAATAGCATTAGAAAGCTGCAGCACAAAAAGGCAGAAACAATAACAAGTGATAATGAATAAGTATACTACAGACAAAATAAGTTCAGGTGTTTCAAAGAAAAAGAACAAAAGAACTAATTCTAGATAAGTAAAAAGTACTTCAAGAAATTAGATAAAAGCAACCAGACGCAAAAAAAAATATTATCTCATATACTCCCCCTTTTTTATCAGCATCAAGAAGGGTGATAGGGAATATATGGAGGCAGAGCCTACAGGAACTAAAAACAGATAATTCCTAAAAACAAAAAACCATTTTACAAAAAATAAATCTATTCAGGAAATTGAAACAGTATCAGTTGAGACTAAGGAGATGGAGATTCAGAGGTTTCGGTTCGGGAATTAGCAGGGTGGTCATTTGAATGGCCAGATGCTTCAGTGCTATCTCCTTTGTCTTCTTCTTCTAATTCAGACTCCTTTGTTTCCTAAGATTTAGATGTAATTGCTTAAGTAGAATCTCTGACAGTTTCAGAAGGGTCTCCAGTCTCAAGAACTCCAATCTCAGTGGTTATATCTTCAAACACCTTTGCTATAATTTCTTCAATCTCAGCTGCTTTAGTCTCTCTAGACTTTACAATCTCAGCTTCAGGTACTTTAATTTGATCAGCTGCAGTAGCAGGTGCTTCAGTTTCATCTTTTTTGATCTCTTCATTCACAGCTGTAACAATCTCAGCTATGATCTCTTCAGTAGTCTTTTCTGTACTAGTTTGCTTCTTTGTTTGAGAGTCAGTGTGACTCTGAAAGCCTGCTTTAGTATGTTGAGTGTCTTTAGACATCAAGAAACTCATTCTCTACTTTATCTTGTTCACTTATTATTGACCAATCTCTATTAACTGGTTCACAACTTGCTTAAGTCTGTAAGTCACATTTGACTTGATCAGCTCCAGTTCTAGTCTCAGCTTTTCTTTGACTTTTTTTAAACTCTTCTTGCAGAGCATCAGCATTGCTTTTGATTGAGACCTTTATCATGTTCTCTCTTAGCTCTTCTCTTTCCATAATTACATCAATGTCTCTCTTAGAATACACAATGCCATCAAGAAAGAAGGTGACTCTTTCATTTTTGGTCTTTTCATCAAACTGCTTAAAAGTAAGGCATGCTTCTACTTCTTCAGATTCATCAAAAAATTCAATGCGAATTTTCTTTGATGATTTTTCTGGATTCTTTGCTCTCAACTTTGATCTGTAGCTGCCTGCAACTTGCTTCAACTTCTATTCAGTTTCAACTTGTTTCTTCTTTTCTTCTCTTTTCTTCTTTGTTTCCTCTCTTTTTCTTTCTATTTTTCTAACATCTCTATTTTTTTTAATTCTTCATCCTTTTTTCTTTTTCTCTCCTCTTCTTCTTTTTACTTTCTCTCCTCTTCTTGTCTTTTTCGCTCTTCTTCTTTTCTTTTCCTTTCTTCCTCTCTTTTCTTTTACTTTTCCTCAGCTCTCCTTTTTATCTCAATCTCAATTTTCTCTTTTCTCAGTTTATCTAACACATTCATTTTAACAACTGACCCTCCAGTTAGTTGTTGAGCTTCAGCCATTAGCTGAGCTAAATCAATCATAATTTTTTCTTCAGGAGTCTCATTTCCCTCCTGATCAGACTGATATTCTTCTTTAGCAACAGTTTCAACCTTAACAAGTTCATTAGATAACAGGTCATCATCAAACCCACCAGAATAAGTGTTATTTTCTTTCTGGCTTTAGCCAGCCCAGCCCAAAATTCTTATCAATCCAGCTATCTCTATGAAAAACTTTTGAAAAACTTCCAGCCAGATTTACTCCTAGGTACTCAAACAAGACAGTCAACTTCATTCCATAAAGAAGACCCTGATTACTTCTACCAGACCGAAGCCCAAGAAAATAATAAAATATAATGTAGCATAAGTTAACCCTTTTTCTTTTTCAGAATATGCCATATAATGTAGACATTAGTGGAGTTAACATTATCCAGGCTTCCTAGTCTAGGTGCTATGTAATGGGTCAAAAATCTACTAATGATCCGTTCAGGAAAATCAAAGGTTGCAGCACTTACTGTTTCTCTTTCTTCAAGGTCCTCATTTAGGATGATTTCCTTCTTTGCTTTAAGCTCCTCATACTTAGAGCCAGCTTCCAGAGGCAGTCCAATCTTGACTCCTTCATTCGGAACCCCATAAGCCTCAAAATCATCTCCAGCGTTATCACATACTTTTTCCCTTTGAGAATGACTGAAAAAGTATGTGCTTCCTTGTCTTCAACTTTGATCCCCTCATAAAACTATCTGACTAGAGTCTCGTAGATAGGTTTTTGAATCTGTAGAAAACTCATCCATCCTTGGAAATCGAAGAGGTCTTTTAATCCAAATTTCTCCTTTTTGAAGAACTTCCAATCAATACATATGGGAGGGATCGATTTTGATTATGACACTTCTTTCTCTTCTTTCTTTGCTCTTTTTGACGTTTGAGCCCTTGTCTTGGTTGCTGGAGTGATTTCTACTTCCTTTCTCTTCACCATTTTACAAATAGTACTGAAACAATTTTTTGAGAAGTGAGGTGATTTAAGGTTTTTGGAGTTTTAGATTTCAGGTTTCAGAAGATAGAAGAAATTTTAAAGAGAATGAGGAGAGTTAGGTCTTTAAGAGTTTTTGGGAGGATTGAGTAAGAAACAACGTTTAGAAATTAAATTCTAAGCCGTTATTTTTGCTCTGTTTAGGGTTTTTATCTCCCTAGCCTCAACGGAACTTTTTCAAATTACCTATCAAACTTAATTTTTGCCACATGGTTTTCTCCTTTAGGATTTCTGTTTTCAGCTTCTAGACAAATATCACACTCATGAAAAAGAGGTTATTTAAAAAAATTATGACTTTTAAAGAGATATGAACAAGAAAAGATTGAGTCCTTATCAAAAACAAAAATGGAATAATATATATTTTTATATTTTGAATATATCAATTTTTAATTTTTGAATATTTGAAAAACATAAAATAAAGGGAACATAATGTAAAAATCATGTATGAGAGAATAATGCACTATGTACAAATATGACCAAAAAGAAAATGCAAATTTGAGTTCAAGAAGTTTGAAGCTATTGGTCAAGCTTCAGAATGCCAAGCTCTCTTTTGATTCTGCAAAAGGTTTCCTCATTGAGGGGTTTAGTAAAGATATCAGCCAATTGTTTTTCTATAGGGACAAAGATAATTTCAATGTCATGATTTTAAATGTGGTCTTGGATGAAATGATGTCTTATTTCAAAATGCTTTGAATGTGAATGCAAAACATGATTTTTGCTCAAGCTAATAGCACTTGTATTGTCTCACAAAATTGGAATGTTAGAATAAGTCATACCAAAATCTTCCAATTCTTGCCTGATCCAAAGAATTTGTGCTACACAGCTTCCAACAGCTATGTACTCAGCTTCAATAGTGGACAGACTGATTGAAGTTTGCTTCTTGCTGTTTCATGAGACTAAAGCTTGTCCTAGAAACTGACAGCTTCCTGATGTGCTTTTCCTATCCACATGACTTCCTGCAAAATCAATATCACTATATCCTACTAAATCAAGTGTGGTATCTTTAGGATACCATAGACCTAAGTCTTGGGTTCCTACAAGATATCGGATTATCCTTTTAACAGCAACAAGATGTGATTCTTTGGGATTAGCTTGAAAATGTGCACAAAGATAAAAACTGAAATGAATATCAGGCCTACTTATTGTAAGATAGAGTAAAGAGCCTATCATACCTCTGTATAGCTTGCATTCAATTGATTTACCTTTTTTATCCTTCTCTATTTTGATTGTGGTACTCATTGGTGTCTTGCTTTCTTTAGCTTCAGTCATCTTGAATCTCTTTATCAGCTTTTTTAAATTCTTTGACTGATTAATGAAGATCCCATCCTCAAGCTGTTTGATCTGAAGTCCAAGAAAGAAACTGAGTTCTCCCATCATGCTCATCTCAAATTCATTCTTCATAAAAAGTACTGAATTCTTTGCAAAGCTTTTGTTGAGTTTATCCGAACACAATGTCATCCACATAGACTTGAACCACTAAAATCTCATCATTGTGATTCTTGATAAATAAAGTTTTGTCTACTTTTCCTCTCACAAACCCATTGTCAAGCAGGAGTTTGCTTAGTCTCTTATACCAAGCTCTAGGAGCTTGTTTGAGTCCATAGAGTGCTTTGGTTAGCTTGAACACATAGTTTGGATAAGTGAGATCTTCAAATCCAGGGGATGCTCTACATAAACCTCTTCTTTGTGAAATCCATTTAAGAAGGCACTCTTGACATCCATTTGATAAAGGAGGAAGTTTTTGTAGCAAGCAAAGGCACACAGTATTCTGATAGCTTCAAGACATGCTACTGGTGCAAAGGTTTCTTCAAAGTCTATTCCTTCTTCCTGGTTGTGTCCTTTAGCCATAAGTCGAGCTTTGTTTCTCACAATATTCTCTTGTTCATCAAGTTTATTTTTGAACACCCACTTAGTTCCAATTGCCGGCTGATCCTTGATTCTAGGTACTAAGCGCCATACTTTATTTCTTTCAAACTGATTTAGCTCTTCTTGCATAGCAACAATCCAGTTTTCATCCTGTTGAGCTTCACTTATTGTCTTAGGTTCAATCTGAGACATATAAGCCACATTTCCCATAAATCTCTTGAGCTCATGTCTTGCTGTGACACTGCTTGAGGGATTTGTCAAAAGATTCTCTGGTGGGTGATATCTATCATATCTCTATTCTCTGGGCAGCTCATTTGCTTCATTTTGTTGTTCATTCTATTGAGCTTCAAGTTCAGGAGTCTCTTCTTGATTACCTTCCTGTTCCTCATTTTGTTGAGTCTGACCATTCTCAGGTTCAACCTGTTCATAATTATTTCCTACAAGAATTTCTCCAACATCTCCACTAGATATATTTTGGTAAGCTTCTTTAAAGATAACATGAATTGACTCTTCAACAAGTAAGGAACTCTTATTAAAGATTCTATATGCTTTACTCTGCTTAGAGTAACCGAGAAAAATACTTTTATCACTTTTAGGATCAAACTTACTAAGTTGAGTCTTATCATTGTTATGAATAAAGCACTTACATCCAAAAACTTTGAAATAGCTTACAGCGGGTCTCCTGCCTTTCCATAATTTATATGGATTTTTCTTCAATTTGGGTCTTACCAATGCTCGATTCTGAATGTAGCAAGCTGTGTTAATAGCTTCAGCCCAAAAATACTTTGGAAGATTAGCTTCATTCAGCAGGGTTCTTGCCATTTCCTGGAGTGATCTATATTTCCTTTCTATAGCTCCATTTTGTTGTGGAGTTCTTAGAGCTGAGAAGTTATGACTGATTCTAAAATGATCACAGAGTTGCTCAAAGGATTTATTGTCAAATTCTCTTCCATGATCACTTTGAAGAGCTGTTATATTATATCCCTGCATGTTTTGAATCTTTTTGCACAGGCTGGTAAATTTGTCAAAGGCCTCATCCTTGTTTTTCAGAAACAAGGTCTATGTGAATCTGGAATAATCATCAATGATCACAAATGCATATGCTTTATCTCCTGGACTACATGGAGTAACAGGTCTAAACAAGTCAAAGTGAATCAATTCTAAAGGTCTAGTGGTTGAGACTGTTCCTTTAGACTTGAAAATCACTTTGGTTTGTTTCCTAAGCTGACAATGCATCACAATCAATATCCTTTTCATACTTCAGCTTAGGAAGACCTCTCACAAGATCAAGCTTCGATAACTTAGAGTTGATATGCATAAATGCATGACCTAGTCTTTTATGCCACATCCAATTTTCATGATCAATTGAAGCTAAACAAAAATTACTCACTTGAGCTTCATCAAAGTCAATCACATATATATTTTCCTGTCTTTTACCAACAAACACAGTTTGACCATCCTGAATGCTTTGAATCTCACAATGATTGGGTTCAAAGATTACTCTAAAATTTTTGTCATAAAGTTGGCTCACACTTAGAAGATTGAACTTGAGATCTTGTACTAATGACACATCATTGATTGTTGGACTTGAGCCAATTGAGCCTGAGCCAATTATTCTTGATGTACTACTATTCCCGAAACTTACTGATCCTTTATTTTTCAGTTCCAACCTGGTGAACAGAGATTTGTCCCCAGTCATGTGCCTAGAATAAGCACTATCCACACACCATTCATTCAGCTTTTGCTTGCTCCTCAGGCATACCTGTAAGGAATCAGTTAGTTTTAGGTACCCAAGCTGAGTTGGATCTTGATTGGTTAGTTTCAACATTCTATAACACCATTTTTGGCTTACATTCAAGTGTGTAACCTTGTCTATTTCTTTTATATGCACAATGCTTCACAATATGACCAATATGATTGCAAAAGAAACATCTTGCATTTGACTTATATGAATTATATGCTTGTTTTGGAAAGAAATTTCTTAAGTGATTAGCTTTGAAAAACTTTTGCATAGTTTGAAAGACTTTCAGGCCAGATTCTTTGCTAGAGCTAGCATTTCTTAAATCAACATTGTATCCATTATAGCCTAATCATGTCTTATCATTGGGAATGTGCTGATTGCCCAATAATACATCAAGATTTTGTATACCATTGGTAAATCTTTCAAGGTCTTTTATGAGAGAGTCAACTTTCTTTTGTAAAACTTCATTTTCTTGAAAAGTTACCATATAAACATCCTAATTTAGTTCAACCTGTTGCTTAGCTATGTCAAGTTCATTTTCAACTTTCAAAAGTTTCTTTTTAATCTCATTATACATCTCAGTAGCTTTTCTTTCCTTTTTAGCCAGATCCTCATAGGTGCTGGTTGAGACACAACAAATATGAACTTGTTTACCAATTTCAAGCTGTCTATATTTCCTTTTTAATGCAACATACTTTTTAGCCATTATTTCATATTCATGATAGAGTTCTAACATATCATTTTGCAAGTCCTCAAGAGTTTCAAGTTCAAGAAAGTTTACCTCGGCTTCAGAGGATTCTGGTTCAGATTTTTGAATCTTTTCTTTGTCAACTTCAGATTTGTCAGCTTCAATTCTTTTGCCATCAAGTAGAGATTTTCCACTTCTTCAGGTTTAATGCTACCTTCTGAATTTGAGCTTTCACTTTCACTCCAAGTGACTGTTAACGCCTTCTTTGTCTTCTCCCTTTTCCTTTTATTCTTCAGTCTCGAGCAACTGGTTTTGACATGTCCCGGTTTATTGCATTCATAGCAAATGATTTCATTGCTATCCTTTTTGTAATCAGGTTTGGATCCTAAAAATTTCTTCATATTTTTCCTGTATTACTTTCCTCCTCTTTTGAACATTCTCTTAAAATTCCTGGGGATGTGAGCAACTTCTTCTTCAACGCTTGAGTCTGAGTCTTTAACAGTTTCAGATTTGAGAGCCAAATCTCATTTCTTCTTTTTGACTTTTGAGGTTGATGCCTTTTCTTTGTCTTTCATCATAAGCTTGTGTGCTATTAGAGAACCAACGAGCTCATCATAAGATAAAGTGTTAAGATCCTTAGCTTTAGCAATCACTGTTACCTTGGTTTCCCATTTTATTGGCAAGGATCTCAGCAATTTCTTGACTTGTTCATTCTCTGGAACATCTCTTCCATAGTTCTTCAAGGTATTAACAATCTCAAAGAATCGATTGTTTAGTTCCTGAATGGTTTCTTCTGGCTTCATAGTGAAAAGTTCATAGTCCCTCAAAAATATGTTGATCTTTGACTCTTAGACCTGGCTTGGTCCTTTATATGTCACCTGAAGCTTATCCCAAAGTTGTTTGGCTGACTTGTTATGAAAGAGACGGTTGTATTCAGACATCTCAAGGGCACAGTGAATGAAATTTAGTGCCTTAGCATTGAGGGAAATTTATCTCTAATGAGCATCAGTGTACTCATCTTCAGTAGCATCTCTCATAGTGCCATCTGCACCAACAATCTGAGGGGTTTGTGCTCCATTTCTAATGATCTTCCAGCAATTTACATTAGCAGCCTGAATGAAGTTAATCATCTTGTTCTTCCAGTACTCATAATTAGCTCCATTTAGAATTGGAGGTCTAACAATTAATCCTCCTTCAGTAGCTCCACCGAGATTGTAGAACACATTCTGGTTGTTACCGCTTGCTCCACTACTACTAGTGGTTCGTCATTAGACTACATCCACTACCTAAGATCAGCAACCTTAGGATTTCACAACTTCACTATTTCTCTTTTGCAAGATCAAAGAAAAACCTTTCAATACAGCCTATAGCTTCACATAGATTTTCAATAGCTTCTGCAAACTATACAAGCATTAACAGGGACTTGCTAACCTATCAAAAGAAAGAATAAAAATATTCTAAGATCTCTCCATTCTCTGATTACAAGCTCTAATGGTATGATTGAGAGAAGATAATGAAATGATTCATGCTCAATTACGCCACACTATTCTGTTATTCTCAAAATCTGCACAATGCTCTTTTCATCTCTCTCCTTTTATGAAATGCAGAGTAGTGTGTATTTATAATGCTCAAAGGATGCTTTTAGATATGTTGCCCTATTTGACGAAAATACCTTAGTGACCCTATCTAGAATGAGACAGTTATGCACTAGGAGACAATAAGAAGAATGTAGCAAAAAAGAAAGAATAAAATTCTCCACAAAACAAGGAAACATGCATAACAAATTTTCTCTTTTTCTTAGCTGCCAGAAATAACAGTTTTGGCTCTATATGTTGACTGTTTTTAAACTATGCATAGAAAACCACACATGAAATGTAGCCATGCATTTTCTCAATCGTCTCTACAAATATTCTAGAAGAGATTAACGGTTTACAAAGGAATTCAGTGCTCCTTGTCTCGTCAGTCTAAGACTCAGTCCTTCTTTTAGATACCATAAGCTTGAACATCAGTCTGGTCTCTTTGTTCCTTCAGTCTGAACTTCATACCGCCTTCTTGATTCTTTAAGCTTGAAGCTAACATCTGATTCTTGTTTTTTTTTTTTTTGCTTCCCCTGTTTTATAGACTCAAACATCAATTTCAAAAGAAAACTTGGTACTATATCTAAGTTGTTTAGCATCAAAAATTAAGGGTTGCTATCCATTAACCAACACTTGCTAAGTCAGCTTTGCCTGACAAAGTAATGGACATTTTGGATCCAATTCTGCTTCAAGAAACAGGTGAAGCAGAGGCAACCACCAGTTATTCTCGCAGACCAACAAGCACAGTAAAGGAATATACAG
>CANYLF010284543.1:0-10531 GCA_948193215.1 Bocquillonia castaneifolia
GTCAAACAAAAGCATAGGTATCAACCTGGAATATTTCAGAGTCTTTTTTAATTAAAAACTTTTACGTAGAAATCAAAGATTGCTTAACAGTGAGATTTTGTCTTGTATTTGATGGACTTTCAAGGAATCTCTTTTGCTATAAATTCTGCTGTGATATCATCATTCATTAATAGTTGTGGTGAATCGGCGAATTCTTCTTTTCTTTTGACAATTCTTCTTCTTACCTTGCCATTTGGCATTACTTCTTTACTTCATCAATTCTACTATTCAGTAGTACCCTTTTGCCTATCTCAGATCCAAGGTTTGTACTTTTTACTTTTTGCTCTTTAAATTAAAAAAAATAACAATAATATTACTTGTCTCCTGTTGTCCAACTTCTTAATTATTTATAAATGGTCCTCTTTAGTTTCATATTTTATACAGAAAAGAAAGGAGTAGTGAGAATAGAATTATGTGACATTGAGAGAATGAAATATATGTTTCATGTTAGTAGTAGCATGTTTGTGTTCTTTAATTATGCACACAATGTCATCGCAGGGAGCCGAGGTTTATGGACCGCATCCAATTTCTCGAGCTGCCTTTTGACTGTTTTCTGCATTTTTTTTTTTTACGTAATTCAAACTCTTGTTTTCAACAGTCACTGCCATTCAAAGGCCTGATCACAAGAAATGGATCCAACTCTATCAGTAGAAGATCAATTTTCCAAGCTCCATCCATGTCTGCCCGTAAATACAAGAATTGGGATCGTAGGAGGAGGTCCGAGTGGCATATCATCCGCTTATGCACTATCTAGACTCGGTTACTGTAATGTGACAGTATTAGAGAAGCATCACACAGTAGGTGGCATGTGTGAATCAGTTGATATTGAAGGTACAGGATGAAGAAAAATCAAAATGTCATTTCTATCTGACAGCTTTGAGGTTCCAATATTTTTTTCTACAATATATCTGCAGGAAAAATTTATGATCTTGGGGGTCAAGTTCTTGCTAAAAATAGTGCACCCGTCATCTTTCACCTTGCAAATGAGGCTGATTTAGAATTAGAAGAAATGGACTCCCACAAGCTTGCTCTTATTGATGCCTCTACTGGGAAATACAAGGACAGCAATGTTACAGATGATTATGTATCAGTGATCTCACTCACCGTAGAACTCCAGGTGATCAGTTTTAGATGTCTTGTGTGGTCCAGGATTTTACTTGATATTTAATCCTTGACTGTTGTCCGCTTAATTAAGTTTCTATATTGTTGTTTTCAGGATAAGGCAAAGGATTCAGGTCGAATCGGGATCCATGCTGTTAGTGAATTTGCTTCAGATTTAGCTCCAGCGTATCTCGAACATCGTGGATTGCAATCTGTTCCTAAATCCGTGGCTTATGGATACACTGCTTCTGGCTATGGATTTCCTCAAGACATGCCTTATGCTTATATTCATGAATTTACTCGTACTTCTATGGCAGGAAAGATAAGACGTTTCAAGAACGGATACGCTAGTCTCTGGAAGAAGATTTCTGAATCTCTTCCAATACAAGTTCATTGCAATACTCAAGTACTGGCAGTCAAACGCAAACCCGATGGTGCATGTGTTGATGTAAAAAATATTCATGGAGAAGTCAGTAAGCTGGAGTTTGATAAGATCATTATTTCTGGTTCATTTCCTTTCAAAGATGGAAAAACGTACAGATCACCAACTACGAATTTGACAGGTTGTTCAGAGTTCGCTATTAGATTTCCACTTTTTTTTCCTTCTTTTCCATCATTTTTGTCTGACTGACAGTTTCTTGTTATAGAACCTGAACCTCATAGTGAAGTGATGGATCTTGGTCAGCTTGAAAAAGAGTTGTTCAGCAAAGTTCAGACAATTGACTACTACACCACTGTTTTAAAGATTAAAGGCCTGGAAGATATGCCGATTGGGTTTTATTACTTCAGTGAATATATGGAAGATCCTGAAACGATTGGGCATCCAGTTGCAATGCAGAAGTTCTATGCTGATACTGATATTTTCCTATTCTGGTCTTATGGAAATTCTGTTGACATTAAGGGACCAACTGTCACTGACCTTGCCATCAAAGTAGTTAACAACATGGGGGCAAAAGTTGAGAAGGTAATCCTACAGCGAAGATTTAGGTACTTCCCTCATGTCAATAGCCAAGGTACTGCTCAGTGAACTATTTCTATGACAATGAACTCAACCCAGATGAGGAATATTAATATGCTATTATATATTAAAATAAACTGAAAACAGATATGAAGGATGGGTTCTATGAGAGACTGGAGTCTGAACTTCAAGGTCAAAGGAATACTTACTATGTGGGTGGGCTTATGGCATTTGAGCTCACAGAGAGAAATTCATCTTTTTCCATGGCTCTTATCTGCAAACACTTTGCCAACAACAATTCCCTGTCAATTTTCCCATATGTTAAGGTAATTGAAATTTAAGTTTTTTTTTTTAATGTAATATAAGAATAATTGGATGTATCCCTTACATCAATGGTTTGGAGCTGACATACTTCCTGCAAAATGTTATTCCAGAGCATATTTCCATTGCAATCAGATTTCTGGGATAAAAAATCAAAAGAGCTAGGAGAACTTCCAGGAGTGGAGTTCCCAGATCTATCTTCCCTTGCTGGTTACTTGAAACACTGGGGAACACACGAAATCACACAAAATAAAACACTCTATTCCTGGATTAATGAAGAAGAAGCAGTTGTATGTCAGAGGACTTACGGAGAACTTCTAGCCAATGCTTCTTGTATATCCCATAAGCTCTTGACCAGCCGAAGGCCATCTATTAAGCCTGGAGACAGGGTCCTTCTAGTTCATGTTCCAGGACTAGATTTCGTCGATGCCTTCTTTGGTTGTTTATTTGCCAAAGTCATACCAGTTCCAGTTCTACCTCCAGATCCTCTGCAAAGAGGTGGACAAGCACTCCTGAAGATTGAAAACATTGCAACATGTTGTAATGCAGTGGCGATTCTGTCCACCAATAAATATCACACAGCCGTTCGAGCAGGTTTTGTGAAGAATCTGATCTCGTTGACAAGCAAAAAGGGGAAATCTTCTGCTCGATGGCCTGATCTTCCATGGATACACACGGAATCTGGGATAAAGAATTCAAAAAATATGGTCCCAGAAAACACGAATTATCAACCTGAATCTCAACCTGATGATTTGTGTTTTCTGCAATTTACATCAGGTTCCACTGGTGATGCTAAAGGCGTCATGATATCCCATGGTGGGCTCATTCATAATGTGAAGTTGATGCGAAGAATCTATAAGAGCACCTCAAAGACAGTATTAGTAAGCTGGCTTCCACAATATCATGACATGGGGCTGATTGGTGGACTATTTACAGCTCTTGTAAGTGGCGGATCAGCAATTCTATTTTCACCATTGACCTTCATCAAGAACCCGCTCTTATGGCTTCAGACTATGAGCAAGTACAGGGCTACTCACAGTGCTGGCCCCAACTTTGCTTTTGAGCTAGTGGTTAGAAGACTAGAGTCCAACAGGGAGAGAGTTCGAAACTATGATCTCTCTTCTATGATTTTCCTTATGGTTGCTGCTGAACCAGTGAGGCAGAAAACTCTGAAAAGATTTCTTGAGCTCACTCGTCCTTTTGGTCTTTCTCAAGAAGTGATGGCTCCTGGTTATGGCTTGGCTGAGAATTGTGTCTTTGTCAGCTGTGCATATGGGGAAGGTAAACCCATCTTTATCGATTGGCAGGGAAGAGTCTGTTGTGGGTATGTCAGTCCAGCAGATGCAGATGTGGACATGCGGATTGTTGATCCAGAAAATGGCGAAGAGTGTGAAGAACATGGGAAAGAAGGAGAGATATGGATTAGTAGTCCAAGTGCTGGAATTGGGTATTGGGGCAGGGAAGAACATAGTGAACAAACTTTCAGAAATGTGCTTCGAAATCACCCTGGAAGAGTATACACTAGAACTGGAGATTTAGGAAGGATAATCAATGGGAAATTGTTCATCACTGGAAGAATCAAGGATCTTATCATTGTAGCAGGACGAAACATTTACTCAGCAGACGTAGAAAAGACAGTTGAGAGTGCATCCGAAAATCTGCGCCCAGGTTGTTGTGCAGTAGTTGGTGTGCCAGAGGAAGTGTTGTCATCAAAAGGGATTTCAGTTCCGGATGGTTCTGACCAGGTTGGCTTGGTTGTGATTGCTGAGGTTAAAGATGGTAAGCCAGTTGATAAGGATGTCGTTGAAAACATTAAAAACCGTGTGGTGGAAGAACATGGTGTTCCTGTGGCTTGTGTCAAACTGATCAAGCCAAGGACCATTAGTAAAACGACATCAGGTAAGATAAAGAGATTTGAATGCCTTAAGCATTTTACTGATGGAACTCTGAATGTTGTACCTGACCCAATTTTCTCCAAGAAAACATTTGTCCGGTCATTCACCACTGGAACATGTAAGGAGGGAAGAACACCGCGACCTCAGCTAGTGAGCTCTCCGATACAAAATCCTACGAAAATGCGTAGCACAGAAATTGTGGATTTCCTGAAGGGGCTTGTTTCTGAGCAGACAGGAGTTCCTATCAAGAACATTTCCACCACAGAGAATCTAGCATCTTATGGAATTGACTCGATAGGAGTGGTCAGAGCAGCTCAAAAACTTTCGGATTTCCTTGGGGTGCCAGTTGGTGCTGTAGATGTCTTCACTGCCACTTGCATTGCAGACTTGGCAAGCTTCTCAGAAAATCTGGTGATGAAGTCTCAACCTCAATTCATTAACTCTCAATCTGATCTTCCGGAACCTGACATTGATTCTGCTGAGCTAGTGACTGAAATTTCCAAGACTCAACAAATCAATATCTGGTTTTTCCAACTTCTTGCTCTCATTTACATTTCCTTCATGCTAAGCTTTCCTGCTTATCTATCAGTTTCTGCTTTTACAAATTTGATCTCATCCAGCCATACTTCAGTAGATAAAATATACTGGTCAGCCTACTTGATTCCCTTAATCTCAGCTCCTCTTGCTTGGATCTTTTGCATGATATTTACCTGTGTTTCAATTGCTTTCCTTGGAAATTCCTTTTTGAGACCAAACTATGTCTTGACGCCTGAAATCTCCATTTGGTCAGTAGACTTTGTTATGTGGTGGGCACTTTATAAGGCCCAAGAAATATCTTCAAAAGTTTTTGCAGAGCATTTGAGAGGGACACCGTTCCTTAATTATTGGTTTGGGGTCCTTGGAGCAAGGATTGGGTCGTCAGTTCTGCTCGACAGTGTTAACATTACAGATCCATCACTGGTTTCAATTGGGGAAGGAGCCATCATTGCAGAAGGAGCATTAATTCAAGGCCATGAAGTGAGGAATGGGATCTTGAGCTTCAACGCCATCAAAATTGGCAGGAATTCCTCTGTTGGTCCATATGCTGTAATCCAAAAAGGAAGTGTGATAGGGGAAGAAGCTCATGTTCCACCCCTACAAAAGTGTGAAGCAGGCAAAACTGCATTTAAATCTAGCAAGGCTCAAAAGGTATGTCTTTATAATTATTCCCTTTCTATAGTCATCCATTAGGACCGTAACTAATATATTCAACAATTTTATAATTTTATACAGTATAGTTTGCAAATTATTTTCTCAATGAGAAGGGGAAAAAGGATGAACGAGCTATCCTTTTTTCTTGAATTAAATAAAAAAATTAAATGGCTAATAAAATTGTTCAAACAAGACTTTTTCCATTTATAAACAACTTCATAGCTAAAATCAAAATTCATGTATAAGAGATTAAAAATACATAATTTTAGAAAAAGTATAGTCCTGGTATGGTATGGTATGGTATGATATACTTATAAGTTGAGGGATGATTTTTATACATGCATGGATTTCAGGATTCGATGCAGCAAAATCTGAATTTATCACAGAATGAAGCCATTTTCCATTTCATGGGCATCTATATGGTTGGTTTCCTCAGCACTTTCTCAGCAGCCATCACCTACCTCCTTTTCATTTGGCTATCTCAAAGGCCCGCATCCTTTCAGTACTTCTCATTTCTTTGCATCTGTGGAGCCTTTCATTGGTTCCCCTTCACCATTGTAGCTTATGTTACAATGTTTTCTACGGTTGCACTAAATCCAATTAACTTTGCAATCTCAGTTGCTTTTGCCTACTTAGCTCATGGCTTGATCTTTAGCCTCCTTACATGCACCTCAACTCGTTTTCTTTCCAACACACAAGAGAAAGATCAATCCCACCTGCAGACTTGGTTCCGTCACCGAATTACTATTGCCTGCCACACTAGATTTGCTAGACTACTGTCTGGAACAGAAGCTTTCTGCATTTACTTGCGCCTGCTTGGGGCAGAGGTTGGAAAACACTGCTCTATCAGGGCCATCAACCCTGTTTCAGACCCTGAATTGATTACAATTGGCACTGGTGTCCATCTTGGTGACTTTAGCCGGATGGTTGCTAGGTTCTATTCACCTGGTAGGTTCACTCAAGGTAAAATTGAGGTGCAGGATAACTCCGTAGTTGGGAGTCAAAGTCTGATTCTCCCTGGTTCTACTGTTCAGAACAATGTAATTGTTGGTGCTCTTTCAGTTGCTCCAGTGAATTCAGTTCTTCAAAGGGGTGGGGTTTACATTGGGTCTCAAACTCCAGTAATGATCAAGAACACCATGCATGCTTTAGATGAGAGGATTGAAGAGATGGACTTTAAATATAAGAAGATAGTCGGTAACCTGGCTGCAAATCTGGCTGCCACAACTTTGAAGGTTAAATCAAGGTATTTCCATCGTATCGGTGTTAGTGGGAAGGGATGCCTGCAGATTTATGACAGCATCAAAGGATTTCCTGCACACAAGATCTTCCAGGCTGGTAAGAAGTATCCTATCGTAATCCGCCACAGCAACAGCTTAAGTGCTGATGATGATGCAAGAATAGATGCACGTGGTGCAGCAATAAGAATACTTTCAGATGAAAATGAGCTTGGTGGTAACTCCTCCCTTCTTGACCTGACACTAAAAACAGGCAAGGCGTTCTATGCCAGGACAATTGCTGATTTTGCCACATGGCTAGTGTGTGGTCTTCCAGCAAGGGAGGAGTTTGTGAAGCGTGTTCCTCATGTCCGTGATGCAGTATGGATGTCTCTTCGTAATGCTGATTCATATGCTGAACTGCATTACTATTCCAACATTTGCAGGCTCTTCAGATTCACAGACGGACAGGAAATGTATGTGAAATTCAAGCTGAGGCCTAAAGATGAAACCATCGGTGAAGATGCAGGTAAAGTGGAGCCAATTGGAATTCTGCCCCCAGAAACAGGTGCAATTCCAAGGGACGCTAAAGACACCCGTCCTTTACTTTTCCTTGCTGAAGATTTCCAGCGCCGAGTAAGTTCTCCTGGTGGGGTTCATTACATTTTCCAGCTGCAAGTCCGAGCAGTTCCTGACAATGAAGCCGACCGTGATATTGCACTTGACTGCACTAAACCATGGGACGAGACTGAATTTCCATACATTGATATTGGAGAAGTTACTATTGATCAGAATCTTACCAGTGAAGAATCAGAAAGATTGGAGTTTAATCCTTATATCCGATTTCCTGAGGTGGATGTTATTGCAGCTGCATCTTGTTCACAGAGTGCTTCAATTGATCATGGTCGTTCTTTGATCTACGAAATCTGTCAACATTTGAGAAATGGTGAGCCACTTCCAGAGGCCTGGAGAATCTTCATAGAGCAATCTGATGTTAAAGTAGACCTGTCAGGCTGTCCAATGGCGGCAATGTTGGAGAAAAAAGGCTCGAAGAAAGTGACTCTAGCAAGAACTTGGTATCAGACTACATGGGCAATTTTTGGTCAGCCATTATTACAAACAGTTCTTCCATACTTCCTCATGGGATTAGTGATCTTCACTCCATTGAAATCTCTCCTTTTCTTGAGAGAAAGCGAGAGACTTTCACTACACTGGCTGCTTCCTTTAATTTGGGTTTCAACAGGGATGCTAGCAGCATTAGCATGTGTTGTGGCTAAATGGGTTCTTGTAGGAAAAAAGAAAGAAGGAGAAACAGTACTAATTTGGAGTAAAGGGGTATTCATGGACACTATATGGCAAGCATTTAGAACAGTAGTTGGGGACTATTTCATGGAAATGACAAGTGGGTCAATCTTGTTCAATATATGGTTAAAACTCATGGGTTCAGATATTGAGTTGGAGCAAGGTGCATATATAGATAGCATGGGAGCTGCATTGAATCCAGAAATGGTGGAAATTAAGAGAGGTGGCTGTGTAGGAAAAGAAGCTATACTGTTTGGACACATATATGAAGGTGAAGGAGGGAAGGTTAAGTTTGGTAAAATAAGGATAGGAGAAGGTGGATTTGTGGGTAGTAGAGCTATTGCAATGCCAGGAGTTAGAGTTGAAAGTGGAGGCAATCTTAGTGCACTTTCCCTTGCCTTAAAACAAGAAATAGTTAGATCAAAGTGAGTGGTTTGTTGTCAGTGTTATTGTGAAATAACAGATGTATGCACCACTCCACTCATTTTTATAATACCCATTTGACTGGTTTCCTCAATAAATCGCCAGCATTTCAGAAATTGGTAATAAAATCTTCCGAAAGTTGCAATCTTTTTGTTGCAATGGATAGTTCCTTTAAAGAATAGCTGAAATTTTTAGCTTTATATGTACGCCCATGACTTGTTTGTTCATTTTCCCAAGAGAAACGTGTCTTCAGGAAGAGCAAAAATTATAAAACAATAATTCAGAACTTGGAAGGAAAGTATACGTAATGCCAAAAGGGCAAAAGATAAATTAAAAAATTATTAACCTTTTCGGTATTATTTTCCTTTAGTAGTCCCCTGTCGTCAGTTGTCACCGAGGAGGAGAAGACTTAAGAGAGTAACTAGAAACTAACCGAGATTAATTAAAATCCAAAATAAAAAACATTGTTTTTAAAAACCAAATCAGAAAATCAAAGGAATCTCAAGACTGAGTTACAATTCAACCGGTCTAACCAATTTAACCATTCATTTACTGACATTATATATTTTAATATTTTCATTTAAAATCTGTTAATTGTTTAATTTTATTTCATATTTTATGATTAAGATTTAATTTTTTCTGGTTTAATTTGATTTCTTTTCTTTTTTTTTCATTCTACTAGTTTCTGATTTAACAATCGAACCTATCAGTATGGTCCGATTCTCAAAACAATGAATAAAAATGTTCCCATAGGTATAATAGGATTCTTTTATAGTTTTTACTTTGTATCAACATCCATTAATTATTTATTTATATATAAAAAAAACATCCATCAATTTTGCACGGCTCTGCACAGTTACATTATAGGATTGTTTGAGTCATAAATTGTATCAACGTCTATCAATTTTATCGGTAAAACATAAGTAGTTTGCATTATAGAATAATTTAAGTCATAAGTTGTATCTGTTGTATTAATTTAATTTTGATAAAAAAAAAGTTGAAATTCGGTGATATGTGCCACGAAAAATTACATAAAGTTAAAATTGCATGTGAAGGGTCAAAATTTTTGTCTTCCCATGTATACATATATGTATATATATATATGGCATTGTTCTGGCAGGAGATGGCGTGCTTTGTATGTGAGGTATGCTTTGGTGTGAGTTGAGAGCAATTAAGAAAATTATGTGGGTGTGAGTTATTTATGTGAGTCTTTCTATTAAGTACAAAAATTGTAATTAGTCTATTGGGCTATTTTTGTACAATTCGAGGGATAAATACTATTTGATTATTTTTGGGTTTCGGGTTGTGAGGTTATTCTCCAAATATTTTGTACTCCTCATATTTGTTAGTTGATTTTTATTTTCTCTTTTGCCCGTGGAGGTAGGCTTACGTCGAACCACATTAAATTTTGTGTCTCTATTATTTTCTCTATTTTTGACGCCTCCATTTAATTTATTATTCCCAAATAAAATATTTGTCCTGCTTCTGCTGCGCCATTTATGCCCGGGTCAATTTATTAATTTTCCCAACAAGTGGTATCAGAGCCTCTTATATATTTTTTTGGGATTTGTTATAGCGACGTCAAAATTTGACATCGAGAAATTCAACCGCAGCATGAGTTTTGCCTTATGACAAGTCAAGATGCGTGCATTGTTGACACAAAATGGGTTGTAGAAAGCACTTCTGGAGAAAGATAAAAAGCCAGCCACTTTGATGGAAAACCAAATTGAAGAATTAGATGAAAAAGCCCTTACTGCCATTCAGTTATGCTTGTCGAATGAGATCCTGCGAGAAGTCATTCATGAGAAGACTGCCGCAGATCTGTGGAAAAAGCATGAATCGCTTTTTATGAAGAAAATCCTCACCAGCAAGCTTGTTGTAAAGCACCGGATGCACGTGCTCAATATGGCAAAAGATACACCATTAAAATCACACCTTGATCAGTTTACATCCATTTTGATGGACTTGGAAAATATGGATGTTAAATATGATAGAGAAGATTTGGCTCTCATGTTACTCCGTTCGTTACCACCCTCTTATAATCATTTTAGAAATTTTTTTAATTTTCAATAAAGAAACTCTTT
>CANYLF010284708.1:0-28831 GCA_948193215.1 Bocquillonia castaneifolia
AAAATAAGGCTTGAGACCATACAATCCACTTTCACTCCCCATGGTTGATCTTTGACTCCCAATGAAGGTTAAAATGAGAAACAAGGCTCTGATACCAATTGTAGAAACCAAGAGGGGGGGGGGGGAGAATTGGTGCGGAATTAGAAATTAAAAAAATACTTCAAGAATGGATTAGGGAAGAAAAGAAGAACACAAAAGGTTTATAGTGGTTCGGACCCAACTTGTCCTACATTCACTCTCCCAAATACACAATTTGGGGTTCCACTATCCACCAAGGATAACAAGGATATTTACAAGGCTATCTCCAACCTTTATAATGAGTTTTTCCCAAGGCTAACTGACAAACCCTAGTGTTTCCAAGAGGCTAACGCCAAACCTTTATAATGAAGATTTCAATAGGCTATCTTCAACCTTTACAAAGAGAATTCTAAGGCTCTCTCGAAACCTAACCCTAGTGTTTCCCCAACTCACAAAGAATTGACACACTTGTACAATGGATAACTAATTCACTCAACCCGAGCAACAAATGCTCTAGAGTTCTAGCTACCCATAACCAACCAACCAAACATGGTTGCAAATGATTGAAAAATAATGTTACAAGAGTTTGGCTATCAAAGAATTAATGGTCTTGCTTGAAGAACATTTATGATGAGTATTTATAGCCAAAATACCCAAAACTAGCTATTAGAGACAACCCCAAAAGTGTGTCTAACGGCTAGAAACTTTTTCAGCAAAAGCACTGAAAACTATCAGGTCGCGGGCGCGTCTTGATCAGTCATGGGCGTGATCTTCCAACGGCTAGTTTTGTTAGAGACTCCCTTGAATACCACGAGTGCGAGATCTATAACCGCGGGCACGAGATCACGTGGCAGAGGATGACTTTGAGAGCTACTCTCTGTTTGCTCAAATCGCAGATGCGATATCTTTAATCCCGGGCATGAAATCGCTGGGCAGAAGATGCTTATGAGGAGCAGCTTGCTTGCCTTGAGGAGCGCTTCTTCTTGATCAAACCGTAAGAGTGATGTAGTCCGTGATGCGAAGATGTCTTTTAGATAGCGACTTGATTGCCTTTTGAGAGCAGCTTCTCATGTGAATCCTCAAAGGCCATGAAGAAATGATTGGCTCTCTCACTTTGAATGCTTGTGTCAGAGCCGGATCTAACTCCATCCCATTTAGCCTTAAAGTCCTTATGCCTATCACTTTGCTCCATCTTGAGTTTGAAGCACTCACTCTTCACTTGTCCACTTCTTCCACCTTATACGGAGCGGCTAGCTGGCCTTGGATGAGTGGTTCTCTGTTTGATCAAAAACCGCCTTTGCGAAGATACCTGTTTGAGATAGCGGCTTGATTGCTTTAGCGCGGCTTCTTCTTTGATCAAACCGTGAGGTGATTTTGTGATGCCATTGAGTAGCAGTTTAATTTCATTTGATTAGCGGCTTCTCTTTGATAAAATCGCGGGGGTGATTTAGTCCATCGAGGGCACGAACTTGAACCTTCAGAAAAGGGCTCTCTGTTTCTCAAATCGCGGGTGCGACTAGGTATGTCGCGGGCGTGAATCTTTGTGTGCACAGAAGCCTTCTAAGTTTTCACCAAAAAGTTCGAGCGTGATTTCCTTTTCGCGGGCGCGCTTTGTCGTTGGTCGCGAGGTCGATCTCCTCATTTTGGGCGCTATATATAGCCGCGGGTGCGACTCCCTATTTTACGGGCGCGGTTTGCTGGAGTCCTGATAAACTAGCTTGTTTGAAAACCTACACACTTTGGAACTTTGTTAGACCTTTATAAAGGGTTGTTAAACTCAAAATAAGATGGATTTATGCCACAAAAGCCAACAAGGGGTTTCCGGCCCAATCACCCAGGCTCTAGCGACCATGACATTGCTACTATTTAAAGTTAGGGAACACGCATTACCCTTGTTAAGTCATAGCGGAGAATGAGGAGTCGCCACCTGAGTTAGTTCAGGATCACCTTTTATAATGTGATGAACGACTCGATTTCCTTTAAAAGAGTACTCATCGTCATCACCCAGACGATTCTAGGTTCGGAATAAGCATTCCATAAAGCGCATTTTATTATTTAATTACCAAGTGAAATTATTAATTTCTTATTTTAACAAGCAACAAATAAAAGAAAGCATGTAACAACAAATACAATTAAATTGCACACGAATTTACAATAGGTTTAATAATGAAAAATGATCCTTAATTATTTCTAACCCATTTTTAACATTTAGTCCGACCCGTTAGTCCTAATTAATTATATGGAAAGCATTCCAAAATATTATTTTCTACTTATTTTATTTACAAATTATTACCAAATGTTTATTCCTAATTGCAAAATATAATTAAAAATGAATTCTCACATATTTTATTTCCTAATTATTTGATTAAAGTTTGCACATTAATTAATTAAATCTAATAAAATGGATATTGAATGGAATATAAAAATAATACAAAATAATTAATAAACATAAAAATAAATAAAATACATTCAACCTTAAAGAAATGGAAGGGGAAATGATTTTCTATCAATTTTATCTAAAATTACCAACCTTAATAATTAGTTTTTAATTAATCCTAAATCATGCAAAATATGTGATAACATAATAAAAATTACAAAAAAAAGGAAGTACAAAATAATTATTACAAATTACAACATGAATATAAAATAAATAAAACAAAATAAATCCTAAAGAAAGGAAAGGGGAAATGATTTTCTAGGTTAATTTTAATAATTACCGGGTTAATTATGTTGTCCAATTGAAGCCTAATTAGCTAAAAGGTGAAAATTCAAAGTCCCAAGAGGCCAGGATGAACATGCGATCGGTTGTTCATCACTGTTCATGAACAAGCGATCACATGTTCACGAACATGTGATCACATGTTCATGAACATGCGATTGGCTCTGTGATCCGAACCTGCACTGAAATTGTGAGTTGACTTTAAAGCAGAAAATAAACTTAATAAATTATATCATCCTAGATATTATAATATACTTATTATCATGCTAAAATCAAGTAAATACTACATTAAAACACATAAAACTTATGAAGACTATAATTAAAATACCCAAACTCACAAACTAAGTTATATAAGAAAATAATGACATAAACAAAATAAATTCATGCAAGTAAATTATTCTAGACTACCCAACATGTAAATAAAATACCAAATCAACAAGAAAACTAAGATCAACAATCAAAACACAAGATTAAAACATCATGAACATAAGAAAAATAAACAAGTAAAGAACAAATAAAAATAAAGAAATAAACAAAAGAAATAAAATCAATGGAGGTCTTTGGTCATGGATGCATGGTATGCTCTCAGAAGTTGTGGTATTATACCCTTCAAGATTATATTATAGCAAAGAATTGAAGATCAAAAGCTTAGAAAGCTTGAAGAAAACTTAGTTTTCTTATGTATTTATTTTTCCTTAATTTTCTAAAATATTTTCGAAGAGTATGAAAGATCATCTATTTTTCCAGAAAATAACACTCTCCCACCCCCTAATCAGATGAGAAAATGATCAATTTATAGGGGGAACATTAGGTTTGTGTTTTACTTAAAACCGCCTCATTGATTTTCATAAAAAACCCCAAAAAATTGGTTATTTATGGAACTTTAATGATGAAAAATGAATGTGGGGGACAAAATGGACAGTATTCTACCATAAATGGCAAATACAAATGATGCCAATTGATTCTATAGAGAGTTGGGCCCACAAATTGCATAAAAATGTGAATTTTTGTGTTCTGCAGAGCATAGAACCGATCGGTTGATTGAAGAACCGATCGGCTCTTCATGGTCAGCTAATCGGTCCTTTATGAACAATCGATCGGCTGTTCATGAGTACCAAAATATTTTTACAATTTTGAGCCTTAAGATGGCCGAATTAGAAAATTTTTAGGAAATTAAAAATTGTAGAGCTCTTCTTGAACTATGAAATAGCCTCAAATTTTGGGTGATTTAGAGTTTTGTAGCAAATGTTATGCCCTTTTTAAGATAGACATTAAGTACGGGACTGCATTTTCACTTCATGAATGCCAAACACTTATTGGTGCTGAAATTAACTTTGAGGGTGAAAACCATGCAACTTTAGCAAACATTCTAATTGGAAAAAATAATGTTAAAAACCATTAAAACATTTTAAAAATTTAAAAGATTCAAAGAAAACATGAAATGTTACTTCGATTTTAACCGAAGTAGTTTATTTCTTCATTCTTTGCTTTCAAACTAAGAAATGGGTACTAAGAGTGGCCCTATACCGGACCGTTTTCATCATTGCATACCCCGAGCCACTTCCATGACCTGCATCCAAAAATCAGGTGTCTACAGGCGTGTTAAGCTTCCCTATGAGTAAACCTTTTTACTTGCCTAGAATATCACAAGTTTATGCACACACAAAGGGAAGTGCGTAATAAAAAGTCTGGAACCATGACATAACACTAGGTCACTCCAAGACTTAGTTTATTGCGCATGGACTAAAATATGATGTGATTGCTTTATAGATATTCTTCAACAGGAAAAGGTCAATTCATAAGAAAATCTCCTGGTCATCATGCCCTACGTCAAAGATAACTTTTCACTAGATACCCAAATCCCAAGGGGAGTCAGAGCCTGGGAGAAAGCTACTTGTCCATGATAAAACCATGCATTTTTCATAAAATACTAAACATCATGAACATGCGTATTTCGTTTATGTCCTAATTTTGTAACTTGCAGGAAATGTCTAATCCATTTGACTTAATACTGAAAGTACGTGTATTAATGCAGGAAATTCAAGAAGATCGATCTTCAAACAAGGTGACTCAATTAAACACCCAGATGGAGCTATACATAGTTCCAAAAATAAGTGTGGCTCAGGAACAAAATAGTCTAAGGTCAACACAATATTGGGAACCTAACATGCCCCCTAGCCTGCCCATAATGACAGTCCTGCCTACACTCCAAGTGACATTCGACTATGGAAACCTGCAACTCTAAGCCCTGTCCTACACTTTACCAAACCCTACTACATAGCACCAAGAACCCAGTGAACCCACTAATCAACCCCTTGACTTTCATACAGCTAAACATGACCCCACAGCCTACTACCAGTTCTAACACAATGCGCTGGAAACACAGATAAACACTCTTCTAAATGGCACTTACCACCCCTTCCGACCTTCAGCAGAGTATCAACAGTTCCACCAAGCTATTGGTAACCATATCCTTAACCACTTAGAAGAAAGAGAAGATATCCCTCATTTTGTCGACACTGGAAAACCTATAGCAGAGCTCGCCCCACTTCCTTACGGGCATTTTGACTATGAATAACCCATATTTAAAATTTATAAAAAGCTTGGTCCTGCAAAGATTCATCACCCCTGAGCCTACCAAACATGATCCGACCCTTAACAACCCATACTTTAATCTTTGGACCTTCTGTGAATTCCACCTGGTTGAGAGACACTCAATAGATGATTGCTTTAGGTTAAAAAGTATTCTCAAAAGCTTTATAAACACAAGAAAGATAGTGCTTGTTCATTTTGACAACTCAAGAGATGACAAGACCGATGAAGCCGGCATTCCTACAGCTAGGCACTTCTCCAACCTATTATTTTCTCTTTCAACCATCTTTGAGTATCTCCAATGGTTAGACCTACTGCAACCACAGCCAATGGCCAAACAATCGAATCTGAATTCCTGAAATTATACCCCGGTAACTTTCTGCACATTCCACAAGGTAGGTGGACACCACACAGATAAATGCATTACACTTTACAACCGTGTCCAAGAACTTATTGAGGAAGGAAAGATTCCTGATCCAGAACACTTGGGACTCAATGACTAAATCTCTGTCTTGTAGAATAATGTTGTTCGAAGTCCACTTTCATATCTGTAAATAAATAAATGGAGCATCTACTTTCCTTTTTATCTGAATGGTATTTCCTTAAATGCATTTGCACTCATGGCATATTTAGCATTCACTCATATCATGATAGTTCATTTAACATTGCTATAAAGCTTAGAAACACTTGTTGTGTCCATCAATGTTGTTATTAAAGAAAAAGAAAGAAGAGCAAAAACGTCATTTTCGACCCTGAAATAGTTATGATCAGCAATGGTATCACAAACGAAAAGTAAGCAAAGCTACACCAAAGGATTGACGGTCTTGAAGATCATCTAAAAACATCTAAGGCCTCCCAAAATACTTACAAGCATGCTCCCTCACAAGCTGAAACAAAATGTCAAAATCTCTCTGTGACTAGAAAAAAAAAGGAAAAAAGGAAAAAAAAAGAAGAAGAAAAAAAGAAAAAAAAAGAGAAAAAGGAAAAATGAAAAATGAAAATGAGAAAGTAGAGAGATTTAAAACAAAGCATACCTAAGTGACTGTGAAGTATGACCAAAATGAAAAAACGGAAGCAACTAAAGGCTACTCAAATAAATATGTGATCAACCAGGACTTAAGAACAAATTCCAAACTATAATATCGGATGTTAGGCAATCAACAAATGAAGAATTTCATTAATCTGAACATTACATTCATGACAATATGCTACAAAAGAAGCCTTGCGAACAATTTTGAAATATGCCGGAATGCTAGCGACAACACTTTGCGCAAGGAGCCAACACGATGCCAAAACTG
The DNA here is from genome assembly GCA_948193215.1 of Bocquillonia castaneifolia. Classification (NCBI taxonomy): domain Eukaryota; kingdom Viridiplantae; phylum Streptophyta; class Magnoliopsida; order Malpighiales; family Euphorbiaceae; genus Bocquillonia; species Bocquillonia castaneifolia. The sequence continues at coordinate 6,628 of CANYLF010284708.1, forward strand.
ATTGAGCCTGTGCAAAGGGCGAAGAAAAGTAAAAATGAGCAAAAAAAGCCAAACTTGAAGCCCGAAAGTCATTGCCAACAATCACAATAACATCGGGTCCAGCATGTGAGTATACTTTCCTGCGGCATTGTTAAATGAACTAGAAATGATTTGTTGTCAAATACTCTTGATTGCATTATGCCATTTGCATTTTGAATAAGATATAAACATGTGAAAAGGTAAGCTAGATGATCAACATGACAGGACCGTTGAAGAGTCAGAACATTCAAAGGAGTATTTCAGTCCTCCAATCAAAGGGAGAGCCCATCTCGATGCCGTAATAGCAGATCACTTCACTGACAAGGCAATGACGCACCCCCGCAATCACCCCAACCTGACCACTACGTTCTGCAGACTGAAGAGGTAAGCCTGAACCAACAAGAGAAGCTTTACATACAAGCACAATTGAGACAAGAAAAGAAAATAAAAGCTTGATGAGTTGAAAACCCATCTGTAGATGGCTCATGCAAAAGTTAAGGTATGCTTGCTAAGGTGAAAACCTCGCAAAGAGGTGCCCTAGGCAGAAAAATAAGGCCAAAGAAAATAAAAGCCTAGTGAGTTAAAAACCCATCCGTGGGCAGCTCACATAAAAGTTAAGGCTTGCTAGGGTGAAAATCTCACAAAGAGGTGCCCTAGGCAAAAAGACTAGGCCAAAGAAAATAAAAGCCCGATGAGTTGAAAACCCATTCAAGGGCGACTCATGCAAAAGTTAAGGCAGGCCTGCTAAGGTGAAAACCTCGTAAAGAGGCGGCTTAGGTAAAAAGACAAGGCCAAAGAAAATAAAAGCCTTATGAGTTGAAAACCCATTCAAGGGTGACTCATGTAAAAGTTAAGGTAGGACTGCTAAAGTGAAAACCTCGTAAAGAGGCGCCTTAGGCAAAAAGACAAGGCCAAAGAAAATAAAAGCCTGATGAGTTGAAAACTTATTCAAGGGCAACTCATGCACAAGTTTAGGCCACAAAAAAATGGAAAAGAAAAAGAAAAAAGAGAATCCAGAAGCCAAAAACTTAAACCTAAAAACAAGACACCTCATAACAAACTCCTCTAGGCGGGAGGCAAGGGACATCCCATCCTATCCAGTAACTTCAAGTGGCTAGACCAGACAACGAGCATGACAACACATAGGAACAAGCATGACAACATGTAGGGGGCATCCCATCTAGTTTAGACCTAAGTGCTTAAGATCCTCTTATCTAGACAGACCCAAGTGTCCTAGGCTACATTCTAGCTCAGACCCAGGCATCACCATTGCCAACCAAGATCAACTTTGACGTGACATCAACAAAGCTTGGCTAACACTCTTTTCTTAATGCATGATCAAGCATCACATTTAGAACAGGCATTTAAAGCACTACATCATCATATCACATTGCACCACAAGCTCACGCTAGGTAGAGAAGCCGGTAATAAATAGTTGGAAATCACTCAGTATCATATACCATGCATGACACGCATTCATGTTACATTTTAACAGGTCAATCGGCACAAGACTGAGAAAGTATGAAAGAATCAAGAGCTAAAAAAGGCTAAAGTAGAGAACTTGCCATGACAAGCACAATGTTTAAAGCAGCAACATTAGTTGAAAGGCATCAGCCGAACAACCACAACGAAAAAGAGAAGGCAATCTAACACAGAAAACCTATGTGTGAGCAGACACATATGTGGGAGTAATTGGTCACAAGCTGACAAGTACCTCAAGGACAATTCAAGGAAACAGAGCAATAAAAAAAACACGGGGCAAGACGGGTCCTTTATCCACTTGTAGGCCAACATATCTCTAGACAAAGCAGAAGAAAACTAGCAAAACTCGGTGGCAAGACATGGCCTCCTAGTTGTCAGGTTATGGCAACATGAAACGAGCAACGTTTATAATGACTCACTTAATAAGTGATTAGCCTTTGAAGAAAAGAATAGTCGGCCAGATTGATGCTACAGAGAAATCATAATCTTTCACTAGCAAAGATAAATAGCAATGACAGAACCAGATGACTGAGTCTCTTAGAGGTAAGAATGATAATCCATTTTTAAATAGAATCTAATGCGGCAACGAGCCATCCACTGGCAATCCTAGGTGATAGCAATTCACCCTTGATTCAGAATCCCAGGTGACAACCAACCACCTTCAAACTCAATAAATTTCAAGTGACATCAAGCCGCCCACAACTTATAGAATCTTCAGCGACAGCGAGCCGCCTTAGCTTTAGAATCCTAGGTGACAACCGGCCACCTTCAAATTCAAGCAAACTTCGGGCGACAGCAAGTTGCCCTTGACTACAGAATCCTATGTGATAGCAAGTCACCTTTTACTCAGAGGTACAGCTGGCATCAAGCCATTCCCAGCAATCCCAAGTGATAGCAAATCACCTTTTACCCAGAGATACAGTCGACATCGAGCCATCCCTAGCAATCCCAGGTGATAGAAGTCACCTTTTACTCAAAGATACAGTCTGCAATGAGCCATCCCAAGCACTCCCAGGTGATAGCAAGTCACTTTTTACTCAGAGATATAGTGGGCAACGAGCCATCCCCAGCAATCCTAGGTGATAGCAAGTCATATTTTGTTCATATATACAGTCGACATCAAGCGATCCTCAGTAATCCCAGAACCTATTCAGAAGATGACAAGTCACTATCAAAATTCAAGCTCAGTATCACTTCAGAAGATGTGAGTCACAGTTGGAATTTCATAAATCCATATGGCAGCAAGCCACCTCTTCAACTATAGAACCTTAGGCGACAGCAAGTTACCATCAACTCTAGAACTTCAGGTGACAACAAGCCACCGTCGACTCCAAGAACACAGGTAATAACAAGCCACCTCAACTCTCTGGTCCGTCCTAACTCATCCAGTGTCTCGAGAATTCCAAAGTTCATGCAAGGGACAACAAGTCACCTTTAAGATTGAAATCAACCCAGAAGTAGCAAGCCAATTTTAGTAACTCTAAAAATCTCAAGTAGCAGCGAGTCATCTACAGAATCTTAGGTGACAGCAAGATTGCTCCAGTATTAGAATCTCAAGCGACAGTAAGTCACCTTTAACCCTAAAATATTAGATGACAATAAGCCACCTCCGACATTAGAATCTTAGGTGACAGCAAGCTGCCTTCAACTTTCAGGAAGTCAGATGGCAACAAGCCTTCCCTCATAGTTGTCAAAAGTGACAAGTTCCCTCCAGCCCAAACGCTAGCAGACTATCTCCATCAAATCTAGATAGCAACAAGCCATCTTCCATAATTACAGAAATCTAGATGGCAGCGAGCCATCTTTATATAATCCAGACGGCAACAAGCCACCTTCTGCTATATCACAACAAACTCAAGAGATAACAAGTCACCTTCACCTTCGTAAATTCCAGAAGACTAAATAACAGTGAATCATTGACTACAACTTTAGAATCTCATAGCAAGCTGCCTCCCACTTAAGAAAATCCCAAGTGACAGCAAGCCGCCTTCAACTTCAAAATTTTAGGTGATAGCAAGCCGCCTTCTACTCACTAGAATTCTAGGTGACAATAAGCTGCCTTCAACTTTAGGATTTCAGTCAACAGTAAGCCACCTTCCACTCACCAAAATCCCAGGTGACAGCAAGCTACCTATAACTTCAGGATCCCAGGTGACAGTAACCTGCCTTTCATAATCAAAAATTCTAGAACCGCAGTAAACCACCTTAAGCAAACTCCAGGTAAAAAACTTACTAACTTCTTAGGATTTTAGTGTCCTAGGATTTTTGGGTAACCCCCAACATCCATCTAGGTTGCCATTGACCTAGATTTCCTTGTTTAACGGAACTTAGAGTGTCCTAGATTTATCAGGTAACCCCCGATTTCCATCTAGGTTGCCATTGACCTAGATTTCCTTATCTAATAGAAACTAGAGTGTCCTAGATTTACCGGGTAACCCTCGACATCCATCTGGATTGCCAATGATCTAGATTCTTATCTAGCGGACCCAGGCGTGTCTTAGACTTTCTAGGTAAACCCCGACATCCATCTATGTTGCCTATGATCCAGATTTCCTTGTCTAGCGGATCTAAGTGGCCTAGACTTCTTCGGGTCAGTCCCGACAACCTTGGAACCAACGCGTTCCAACCTTTTGTCTAGACCCAAGTGTGTCTAAGAATTCTTCAGGTCAGTCCCGACAACCTTGGAACTAACACATTCCAACCTTTTGTTTAGACCCAAGCATGTCCTAAACTTCTTCAGGCTAGCCCTGATAACCTTGAAACTAACTCGTTCCAACCTTTTGTCTAGACCCAACCGTGTCCTACACTTCTTCGGGTCAGCCCCGACAACCTTGGAACAAACATGTTCCAACCTTTTGTCTAGACCCAAGCATATCCTAGACTTCTCCAGGTTAGCCCTGACAACTTTAGAGCAAACATGCTCCACTCCTTCATCTAGGAAAATTAAGTATCCTTGGCTTTTTCGGGTCAGTCCCGACTACTTCTTTGAACAAACGGGTTTCTAATCCTTGTCTAGAGGAACCTTTAAAGGTCCTAGACTTGTCGGGAGACGGGCTACCTCCCAACACCTTAGTAGAGGCTGTCAAATGACTAGGGTAATGTGCTTCATAAGTATCTTTAAACATGTTTGCTTTTATCAATCGCTTATTTGTTCGACCACTTCTAAGCTCGACAAAGTAGGGATAAAATGTAGACACTAAATTTTTGGATACTAGATCCTTAGGGCTAAGCCAAGAACTTTGGGGCAAATTATCTATTTTGAGGGTTTATCATAGACAATTAAATGACAAAGATAATCCCCATAAACACCAAAGATTCAGTCGGATCATCAAAGATTCGATCGAACCATCAAAAGCCCATAAATAGGGCAACCAAGCCCAAAAGCCCAAGAAGACAAACGGTTCTAACTTACAAAATAAAAGTTTGGTCGGACCTTTGCCAAACATCCGGCCGAATCTATGATCTAGGCTTGTATGGGTAATCATGGATATTTGCTACAGAGTATGGTGATTTGACAAGAGAGGAAGTAGGCTTACGTGCCTACACCCTTCTGTAATATAAATACCATGAACAACATCTCAACAAGGGGGAAGGCATCTGTGACCACTTGCACATACACTACTTCGACACTAATTAAAATAAATCCTTCAATAGGAGGAAGAGGATAAAAGAGGAAGGAAGCTTCATCATCTCCAATTCTCCTACAATTCAATAAAATAGTAAAACTTAAGAGTATAACAACTACAAGGATCATCTTAGCATCCATACATAATAAAACAAGTGTTTGGTTGTATCTTCCCATTAATATTTCCATGTTTTAAGTATCTGTAACCTTGAGTTTTTACCTCTATGTAAGCTTTATTTGTTTCTGTTTGCATGCATGACTTCCTGAGACCAAGAAGATGGATTAGAGGTGAATACGACATAAACTTGGATCTTAACCAAAGAAAAGATGGATCCAACTATGTCTATGGATCCATAAAATAATGACTGGTAATAAGCTATTAGGCTAAAAACATAGGGATTTACTAAGTTATCTAGACACATGCTTACTTCCTTTTGCACTGTACTTGCAAGACATGTAATAAACAGGTCAAAATCCAGCAAAATAATCTCCAGCACTAGGTTACAGGTCTGGCCAGACCATCACGAGTTAGTGGGAATCATTCGACCGAACCTTTGATCATCCGGCTTGGTGATCAGAGTTTGACCGGATGTCCTACCTGCTTCCAATATTTTCAAGAGTTGGGCCTGGCCCAATCAATAATCCAACCGAACCATTAATAAAGGTCCGGCTGGACCTTCATGCATAGGCCATAAAAGAGATGCAAAGAAAGAAATCGGAACCATAGATTGTTTTTGAAGCTTTGACGTCGACTGGTGAGTCTCTCTGGGGCTAATCGATCGATCAGTAAGATTTTCTAACCCTGTTAACTTACAATTGATCACTTAGAACCAGTTGTAAATATAATTAATCGGACATTTAATAAACAAACTCTGTAAATAGTAGAATAAAAATGATAGAAAATCATTTCACCTTTTCTTTCTTTAAAGGTGTATGTATAGTATTGCCATTCCATTATCTCGAGTAATGAATGATTAATTAATGTGCAAATATTAATAAAATAAAAGAATATAAAAATTAGTTAGAAACTGACCGTGGATGTTCTACATGTAAATAAATAAGGAATAATCCACTTAGTTGGCCCCAAGGACCTTAAGGTTCTAATAGTGATTTTGATGATACAAAACATTGTGTAATACTAATATGTTTGCTAAGTGCTTTTATAGGTAATTGATGCAAAACAAGCATGTGAAAGTTGATGATGAAGATTATGGAAGTAATGGAAAGTGTAAGGAGTTTGTGAGAGATGTCAAAGCTCCTAGGATGATGAATTTCTTGGATACGATGGTGAAAAATGGTCATGAGCTTTGATGAGTTCTTGGATAGGTTCAAGTGTGAGTGAGTGAGCATTAGCTTAGGTGGATAGTTTAAGTGTGAACATAATCAAAACACTTGGAAAAAAGTAAGAGCTTAGATTTTATAAGCTAAAGATGTGATTTGGAGAGTTTGGGAATGGTTAAGGTTGATTGGAGAATCAAGCTTTGAAGAAATCCAAAGAAGCCAACCGTCGGACTACATACTGAGCTAGTTTTTAGAGTAGCTTTTGGCACATCTCTTAAGATGCTATATAGTTAAATTATATATGAATTGAAAGATATGGGTGTCTACTTTCTAGATCAAAAGGTAGAATTCAATTTGGAGCATTATTTTGGAAGTTATAGATTTTTAAGTGAGTTATGCTCTGGATTACATACAGAAGACTATGCACATGAGGTATGTTCAAAATGACATCTAAAATGAAATTTTATGGAGCTGTACCCTAGGAGTCTAGTTTCATTTGGCTTTTGAATCACATCAAAAGGAGTTGTAGATTGGGAGAAATGGCTGTTGGAGTGAGTAGTGCTCAGAATATTGGGCACCAAAATGTCTTGATTTTTTAGGGCATGAAGATGATGAAACTTGAAAATTTTAGTGAAATACAAAGTTGCAGAGAAAGGTCTGAAGAGTCTACCATAAAAATGTCATAGCATTTGGAGGTCTCTATAAGAAGTTATGGCTATCGCAAAACCACGCCTGCGATCAGAATTTCGTGCCCTCAATTTTTCAATCAGAAAGCCCCAATGGTCATATTCTGAAGTATCCGTTGTTTCGCACTCGCAACCTGTAGTCCGTGCTTGTGATTTTCAACTATGACATACCATAAAAGAGCCCCAAAAAGTGGATATTTTGATGGGAAGTGTGAGCAACGGTCATAACTCTTTGTGAGGCTATAAATACCCATCAAAATGAGTATTTTGGTTTGACAACAACCTACAAAATGCTCTCATAACATCTTTCAAACATTGAATCAATTTCTTTGTAATTTTAGCACAATTTGGTTGTGTGTGGGTAGTTAGAACTCTACAACATTTATTGCTTGGGTTGAGTGAATTAGCTATCCTTGTAATAGTGTGTCAATTCTTTGTGAGTTGGGGAAACACTAGGGTTAGGTTTGAAAAGAGCCTTAGAATTCTCTTTATAAAGTTTGAAGATAGCCTATTGAAATCTTCATTGTAAAGGTTTGGTGTTAGCTTTATAAACACTAGGTTTGGTGTTAGCCTCTTGGAAACACTAGGGTTTGTGAGTGAGCCTTTGGTAAAGCTCTTTTGTAAAAGTTAGAGATAGCCTTAGAAATCTCTATTGTAATCCTTGGTGGATAGTGGAACCCCAAATTGTGTATTTGGGAGAGTGGATGTATGACAAGTTGGGTCTGAACCAGTATAAATCTTTTATGTTCTTCTTTTCTTCCCTAATCCATTTTTGAATCATTTTTTGATTTCTAATTCTACACTAATTCAGCCCCCTGTAGACACCAAATTTTTGGATGCAGGAATGGGGAAACGGCTTGGAGATCCCAATAATGATCACTTATGTTCACAAGGTGTAAGTAGAATGATTATGGCTTTCATTTAATCATGTAATGGTTCAAAATGAATTTTAGATTTGCATTTTTTTAAGTTAGAAAATTTGTTTTGAAATGAAATCGTGCATTATTTTCATCATATCTTTTCATACAAGCCTCAAAATGGTATAAAACTTATTTGCAAAGTAAATTGGGCCATTCTGCATGTTTTTTGCTCTAATACAATTTTTCTAATTCTGATGTTTAGAGCTTCAAAATGGGCCAAGAACATTTGCTGCCATGTTAATGGGCTTAGTTTGATGTTGGGCCTAAATTGTGGTTTTAAAGGTTGGAAATGGGCTTCAAATTTGACTTAAGGTTATGGGCCAGCTTTTAATTATCCATTTAGGTCCTATAATGGGCTTGAAACTAATTGAAAGCCCAAACCCATTTCTCTTTAACTTACAGAAGATTGATTTGGTTTTAAAATTCAAAAATTGGATTTGTATTGATCGTTCTTTTAAATTCAAAATCAATTAATAGAAGATTTGATTATGTTCGTCACCATTTCAAATTCAAAACCTCTTCAGATTAGAAAACAAGCAATGATACAGAGCCTCTGCCTTTAAAAGGCATGCTCAAACTCATTTATAGGGGTTGGAAGGTTGATTGGTTATTTTTGCAATTTTGAGAGAAAAACAATTAAAAGCAAAGAAGAAAAGAGTTTCTGTAAGTTTGATTTTCGAGAGAAAAGAAAGAGAAAATAAAAAAAAAAGAAATAGTATGTGATTAAAAACAATAGAAAAAGCCAAAAAAATCACAACTGAAGGAAATCAAGCCTTCCCATAGAAGTTCAATCCAAAGTTTTTACCGTTTATTGAGTCTGGAGTTTGACTGATCATTACTGTAAGTGCTCTAAATCCTCTTAATTGTTAATTTTTTGTGGTTTCTATGAAATTGTTATGATTTTCATTCATTATATGCATTAAAACATCCATCTGTTCAATTTTGCCGCAAAATCAATTTTGAATGTACGCACTATTTGTTTTTGCAGTTTTCATTTGATTTTTGTTCTGTTGAATTAAAACATGTTTATATGTTAGATTTGTTCAATTAAAGTGTTTCAAGGCATGATTATGTGATTATTAATTGATTTTGATGGTTGTTAATTGATTTTGGTGATTTTCAGTTCACTGTACGTAGATTTTTTCAATTTCTTGTTTTAATGGTTTTTGATTCTGAAAGTTGTTTTAAATTGTGTTTTATGTTATTTCTAAGTGATTATAAAATGTTTAACATGAATTAAAAGGGTTTTTAATTTATTTGAGTTGATTTTAATGAAAAGTAAGTATACTGCATGTTACTGTATTTAATGTTTGATTACTGTAAGTTATAAACATGATGAATATGGTTGATTTGCATGATGTAACATGTGTTTTCATTGTTTAGAGATTGTTTTATGTTGTTTTGGAATGTTAGAACTTGATTTGAATGATTTGAAAATGTTCTATGAAGATTTGGGAAAATTGTGCATTATATGTTCATTGTAAGTGTAAATTGCATGTTGTTTGATTGTCTAGATGTATGCTAGGTTGAGTTATGCCATATAGACATTGGTTTTAGGTTGTTTGCATCATGCGTTTGTGTTTTAGTTGAGTTTTCTACCAATTTTCAAGGTTTGGTAAGCCCGAAAGTTGCATTTTTCTACATTTCCTGCTATTCCCTGTGAGTGTGTGTGGCAACGTAATAATTGTGGGTGGGTTGAGCCCAAATGCCACTCTTAAGAGTGGCATTAGGCCTCAACACCACTCCTAAGAGTGGCGTTTGGGTGCTTTCTGTGACAAAGAGTGGCGTTGGTTCTTCCCTTGGTTCCCCCAGTGCTCTGTAACTTCTGTGTATAAAAATTTCACATGGATTATAGCTTACTGGTAAGTAATCTAACCTTCTTTGGTAAAAATTAGCTATAATGACGCATGAAATGAACCTAATAAGCTATTTGGTAATCTCTAGGTTAAAATGGTAGCAACTTAGGTTGTATTGATGTGTTGGTGATGTTTGCTCTCACTATTTGCATGTAATTTGAACTAATCGTGGCTTGGTAAAGTAAAATTGACTCTTGTTTGTATAGAAACTCACTTTTGTATGCTTAAATGTTGTAAAAGGTAGGTCTATTCTTGTGTGTTTTACTTGCTTTAAGTAGTGGAAACGAAGGTAGATATAATTCTATGAGTTGCTTGTAAAGAATCACGCCTTGGGAATGCATAAGTCCGATCTTGGAAATCACTGAATTTATTTAGTGTCTTATGCATTCTCAAGTGAATCGAGACACTCACCAATTTCTTTTCCCGATGCCTGTTCAAGTGGCGACTCACACTATTAGCTCCCTATGCTAAACGTACAATGCCGCAGTCGTTGCATGACTTGGATCACTGAGGCAACCCCTCTTTATCCACAGTTTGGCGACTCCATTAGGGACGATAGACTTTTGCTTCATGTGATTTAAGCAACTCATCATTATTATATCTAGCTCTAGTTTCCTTGCATGGCATTCTTGCATTAAAAAACCCTACATCACGGGTACCACTAGTCAAGCTGCCTATGATTTACAATGCGCACTTCATAGGGGGCGAAATCAATGACTACCACTCATAGTTGGAATTGTCCTACTATTGCTTACCATCCTAGTTATGGTTGATAAGTGATAGTTAATAGGAAATTCTGAGCTGAATGTCTTTCCATCGCTTGAACCTTTTTTTAAAAGAGGGAGATGGTTAATGGGAGTTCACCTTCTATGGGAACCTTCTTTTGCTGAACCGAATGAAGCCATGTAATGACCTTAGCAACCCTTTACCTACCTACAATAAAATGCCACCTCCAAATGTAAGCTGCATTGAAACAGGCTCGACTGAGGAAGATGTATGGGCCTCCTTTACTGATGAAGACTTAGATGAGGTATGGGACAATGGTGAAGATGATTCTGAGTAAGGAGTGGAAGCTCTTAAGGAAGCATGGGATTCCTTTAAAGAAACTAAAGACGAGCCTGATTTTGAGCAATAATATGTGGAAGATCTCTTGGGCCAACGCACTGGCAAATTCTACTTTAAAGTCTTGTATCTAACGCACCCACCATATACTACTCCTCTAGAAGATATTAAGCCTATGTGGGGACCTAAATTTGATGATTATGATAAAAACACTCCATGGCCTAAGGGGTGGGGCGAAAATGTGAAAGATTGGGAAAGAGCTGAAGCATGGCAATAATTCTTAGACAAGGGAGGTGTGCCAACTTCCATCGAAAAAGATATACGGACCTTATATGATGAAATTGGTGGAAAGCTCTCATTTCCAAAAGATGAATTGATTCTTATATAATTCAAAGTAGGAAAGATGGCAAGATCCAAGATTGTTTCAAGTTCGATGCATGGTACAACTCTGATGAAGAGGAGTTGGTAATCGACAATGTAATGACAATTGATGATGCCGCACTTGCTTTAGTTACTCGAAGTGGGAATGACTTCTAAATGAAAGATATAGGAGAATCAAGCAAGTCACCTGAGAAAGAAGTAGTAAAAGAAGCTGCTGCTGCTGACATTGTGACTGAGCAACTAAAAAAGACTATGACTAATGCAAGCATATGGGACTCACTTATCTTATTCGAGTCTCATAGGCGAGCTTTAGTCAAGGCCTTGACTCAAATTCTAGCCCCTGAATCCACGACACCTGAAGAAGTGATTAGACTGATGACTGAAAAAAAAGAAAAGAGAGATCACCTTCTCTGATGAAGATTTGCCTTTGGAAGGGAGGGACCACAATAAAGCATTGTTTATTGCTACTGAAGTAAATGGCAAATGAACTTCTTGTGTGATGGTAGATGATGGCTCATCCATTAATGTATGCCCATCTAAGATTCTCTTAAAGATGGGAATAGCCAAAGAAGACTTGAAGCTATCTGACCTGGTCATTTGAGCTTATGATGATTCTAAATGAGCAGTCAAGGGGACATTTACTACTAAGGTCAAGACTAGGCCGATTGTTTCTGAAGTGGACTTCACTGTCCTAGATATCCCCATGACTTTTGCTGTTCTTTTGGGACGACCTTGGTTCCATGCTTTGGGAGGAGTACCTTCTACGGTTCACTAGAAGATCAAGTTCCCTTATCAAGAGGAAATTCTGACCATCTCAGTTGAACCAATTGCCTCAGTTGCTGTGCTGCAAGCTGCACCTCAGGGAGTCATTTCTCCCATGGGCTTCCAGATTATGGGTATCTCTAACAAGCCAAGTAACCTTATAGTCAACCAAATGATGAAAAAGATGTAGTATATGCCTGTATTAAGGTTAGGAAAGAATCGGTAAGGAGTGACTCAGCTGCTAGACTTCAAGACTCAGACAACCAAAGAAGGACTGGGTTATGATGGTAATGAAAAGATCAAGATGGGAAAATCTCTTGCAGAATTCTTTATTCCTGAATGTGGGATCCTTTACCTAGGGAAGGCTAAAATAGTTGACATAGGGAAGATCCAGGTGCTAGGTTTTGAGATCTTCAGGGAGCTGCTGGACACCCAAGCTGTGGAGGAGATGCTGATAGAGGGAGTTAACCAGATCAAGATTGAAGAGCTGATCGACCTTAAGGAAGCTGCTTTAGCTATAGTTTCTAAAATAGATGAGTTTATAGAAAGCTCATTATATAGTTTGCTTTATAAAGAAACAGATCTTGATGTAATAATGTACGACTTGTTTGAGGAGGATTCTGTTTTTATTTCTAAAGTCAATGATATAACTGTCAATTTCGCTTACTTGTGTGATGTTTTACCTGATAGTACTATGCATTACATGGATCATATTATAAGCATTTTTTACATTAATTCTGTGTAAACACATTCTATTAATATTGGCATAAAAAATAATCGAAAGGAAATAATGGTTGCATCTGATATTACTGCTAATGAGAGAGAAAAATTTGAAAAAATATTAAATAAGAGAAAGATAGTATTTGCATGGACATATGATGATCTGCCAGGTTTTGATTGAAGCATTACAGAACATCATATTCCTACAGATCCCAGCAAAAGCCAATCAAGCAAAAGTTACGAAGACTCAGACCAGAATGGGCTAAACTCATCAAAGAGGAAGTGAAAAAGTAGATTAAAGCCATATTCCTTGAAGTGGTGAACTATCCGGGGTGGTTAGACAACATTGTCCCAGTTCCAAAGAAGGATGGAAGGTTGAGAATGTGCATGGACTATAGGGATCTGAATAAAGCATCAATGAAGGATGACTTCCCATTACCCCACATCGACGTTCTAGTGGATAGTGCAGCTACAAGTGCCATTTACTCCTTTACAGATGGTTTCTCATACTACAATCAGGTTATGATGGCACTCATGGACAAGATCAAGACAGCTTTCATCACAAAATGGGGTGTGTACTGCTACAAAGTTATGCCATTCAGTCTGAAGAACGTGGGGGCAACCTTTCAGAGAATGGCCATGAACTTGTTTCTTGATATGATGCACAAAGAGATCGAGGTTTATGTTCACGGCATGATGGTCAAATCATCAACCAAGGATGGACACTATGAAGCTCTAGACTGGTTCCTAGCTCGAGTTGAGAAATACAGTCTTAGACTCAATCCTAAGAAATGTATATTTGGAGTTACCTCTAGGAAGCTCCTTGGACACATTGTGAGTTAAGAGGGAATAGAAGTAGATCAAGACAAGGTGAAAGCAATTCAAGACATGCCAGCACCTAAGACTGAGAAGGAAGTTAGGGGTTTCCTAGGGAAAATCCAGTACATCAATAGGTTCATCTCCAGATTAACTATGATCTGTGAGCCCATTTTCAAGCTGCTCAAAAAAGGCCAAAAGATAGAATGGGATAAACAATGTCAAGAGGCATTTGACTAGATCAAGTAGTATTTAATGAACCCACCTGTTCTGCAACCACCAAGGATAAAGAAGCCGTTAATATTGTACTTGGCCTTGGAGGATGAAGCTATAGGTGCAATGGTCACACAAGAAGATGAGAATGGAGTTGAGCATGCAATCTACTACCTTAGCAAGAAGTTGTTATCCTACAAAGCAAAGTATGACATTGTACAGAAAATTTGCTTGGCGGTGATATGGACAACAAGAAAGTTAAGGCATTACTATCAATCCTATCAGGTTCAAGCAATAGCTAAAGTTGATCCATTACGCTACTTATATGAAGCACCTGTACTAGTAGGAAAGCTTGCTAAGTGGTTGGTGTTGTTAACAGAATTAGATATACAATACTTGACCAAAAAGACCATCAATGGGAGAGCAATAGTAGAATTTCTTACTCTAAATCCAATAGAGGGGCAGGAAACATGGGAATATGATTTCCCAAATAAGTCTTTAAACCTGATAGAGGCAAATGGATAGAAGCTTTACTTTGATGGAGCTGTCAATCAGAAAGGAGCCGGAGTTGGGGCAATCTTGATCCACCTGAGGAAGAAAACATTCCTTTGGCCAAGAAGTTGGATTTCAACGTCACCAACAACATGGCAGAATACAAGGCATGTATATTTGACTTAGAGGCAGCAATTGCAGCGGGGGCAAAGAACCTCACTATCTATGGGGATTCAATGCTCATCATCAATCATGCTTCTAAGAACTGGGAAGTCAAAGACGAGAAGCTGAAGCCTTATGTGGAGTACATTCTGATACTCACCCTGAGTATTTCTAACTGTACCTTCACACACTTACCAAGGGAAGAAAATCAGATGGCTGATGTGCTTGCGACCTTGGCATCCATGTGGAATAACCCTGGGAATGTTACTATGAAGCCGCTGGTGATGTGTAGATCAAGGATTCCTTGTTATCAGGGAGAACGGGTGATGACTATATATGGACTGAAGGAGAAGCCTTGGTTCTACAAGATTCTGAGATTCCTAGAGAAGGGAGAGTATGCAGAAGGAGCAATATCCAGAAGGAGCCTTAGGAAAGAAAAGGCATGATTTAAGAGTCACCTCAAGGAACTACACTTACTATGAGGGGACATTATACAAACGGGCTCCGAATGGGATACTGCTCCGATGCCTTGATCAGTATGAAGCAAAATAAGTCATGAAAGAAATCCATGCTAGAGTTTGTGGACCTCATATGATTGGGCACAATTTGGCTAAGAAGATAATCCGGCAAGGGTATTACTGGGACTCTATGGGTAGAGATTGCATAAAGCTAGTCAGAAAGTGTCATGAATGCTAACTGCATGGAAACCAGATTCATCTCCCACCTATCAAATTACACAATTTGACATCTCCTTGGCGTTTCTCAGCTTGTGGTATTGATATCATTAGAGAAATAAGGCCAATAGCCTCCAACGGACATAAATATATCGTTATAGCTATTGAGTATTTCTCCCGAAATGTGGAAGCGATCTCACTACCAACAGTTACTAAAAAAAGTATGGCTAAGTTTATCAACAAGAAACTCATCAACAGATTGGGGGAACTGCATTATATCGTCTTAGATAATAGGGTTCAGTTTCAAGGAGAAATAGCAGATCTACTGGAAGAAAAAAGGATTGAGCATCACAGATCTTCGCCTTACAGACCACAGGCTAATGGTGCAATAAAAGCAGCTAATAAGACAATCAAGAAGATTCTGGCTAAGATGGTGAAGACATACAAGGATTGGGCAGATAAATTACCTTTTGCTATTATGGGTTACAATACAACCATGAGAACCACAACATAAAAAACCCCTACTCCCTTGTGTTTGGAGGTGAAGCAGTGTTGACAATTGAGACCCAGATTCGATCACCGAGAGTGGTGTTAGAAGTAGAAATTCCTGAAGCACAATGGGTTGAATCAAGATACCAACAATTGTTGTCATTAGAGGAAAGCCAAAAGAAAGCCTTACATCATACTCAGGTGTACCAGCAGAGGATAGCCAGAGCCTTCAACAAAGGAGTCAAAGTCAGGCCAATTAAAGAAGGAGATTGGGTGTTAAAACAAGCCAGACCTAATCCTTTTTGATCCTAGAGGGAAGCTCAAGCCAAACTAGGAAGGTCTGTATCTGGTTAAGAAGATCTTGCCTAAAGGGTCTGTGAAGATATCAGATCTGGAAGGAAATGAGTTTCAGAAACCTGTAAACCTGGATCGTCTTAAGAAATACTATCTTTAAGAAAAATGTATAAAAATAATAATAAATCTCGATGAGCTGAAAACCCATTTGGGCGGCTCGTGCAAAAAAAAGGGAGCCCGTTAGGATGAAAACCTCACAAAGAGGCATTCTAGGCAAAAATAAGGACAGAAGCCTGCTAAGGTGAAAACCTCCAAAAATGGAGGCAGTCTAGGCAAAAATTAAGGCTATTTAAAGAAGAAAGTGAGATTGCAGTAATATCATTTGTAATTATTAAAGTACGCTTCTGTGCTAACATTAATAAAATAAAAATAAATTTTGCAAAAGAAAATTATCAAGCCTACTTATGATGTCTGATTCTATCTTTGCATAACTAAAAAGCTAAAACACTGCATAAATAAGGGAAATGCTTATGAGACATAAATTTTCCTTTTTTTTTTGTCTTGCATCATGTCTTCAAAACTTGCATTTAATTTTGCTCTTGCATCATCCCTTGCTCTTTTTGCTTCATTCTTATTACTTGCAGCCATCGGCATATCACCTCTTTCTCTTAGTTCGTTTTTAGGAAGATCAGCCTGCATGTTAAGCCAAGACTGGTAATCTTCATCTATCTCATCCTGGAATAAAGTCCAAGCAGTATAAGAAGTGTTTGCACTCACTGAAGTAACCCAAGCCTTGTATTGATCATCTGTAGTGACACTCTAGGGGAAGCTCAAGTTCCTCTGAATGGTCTGGCCAACCCAACGATTTTGGATGTCTTTGAGGAAATAAGCAGTAACAGCATAAGGTGCGAAGATAGAAAGGATACCTGGAATCCTCTACAGCATTCCATATTGTCTGCACACTCTAGCTGGACAGTAGAAAGTCACTGTTCCAAAACCAGCAACTGGAACACAGTGGTCTACACAGTCGGTAGTCACGAAAGAAAGATTCCACCATGGACAGCTCCAATGTTTTGATCCTTACTTCTAGAAGAAAAGAAGTCAGTCCAGCCACTAGTCTCTCGCAAAGTAGCCCGTTGAACTCCAGACAAAGCATATCTCCTAGATTGCCATTGACATGGTTTGTAGGTTCTAGGAATGACTGGAGGCATCATGACTGCCAATTTCTCCATAAGCCAAATCTAAAGAAGATTCACAGAGTTAGAAGAAGCCTTGAAGGAAGAATGAGAAACAGAAAATACTAAAATGGACATACCTGAAGTACGAAAGGCTACCCCTCAGCCTTCGAGTGTTTTTGCCAGAATTTAAACCAATTATAGTTTTAGCCAGAATAGTTGGAAAAGGGTTATGTCCTCTATTCACCTATTCCAAGATATGGGCAATCTGAAAACTACTTCTACCCTCTGTAGAAATCAGTAAGAAGTGAGAGTAAAGGTAAAAGCTGGTAATCATCTTCCAGGATTTGCATCCTTTGGGTTTGGAGTCGCCCAATTCAAGCAATCGTTCAGTCAAAAAGTATTGGCCATCCACACTGGATTGCATTTGGTTAGAAGTTAGTTCAAAGATGCCAAACATGAATTCTAGGGTTGGAGTATACAACCTAGGTAATGCTAGAGGAGTATTAGAATCATGAACCTTGCGTAGAATGCCTACAAACTTTTCAAATAAGGGGGGGGGGGGGGGGAGACTTCAATTCCATTAAAGCAAAAAATGTGTTCTCTGGCACACCAGTAAACAGCTGCTACATGTAGGAGTTTTTGATCATAACAAAAGTTCAGGAAATATTTGAATTCTGCTAGGTGGAAAGTGTTTAAAGATTCCCAGAATGGTGTCTCTAAACCTTGCAGATGTGTCTTCAGGGTTTTCAGGGAGTTTTGAAACATTGTAATGAGTTTTGAGAACTTTTAGGGCTTTGATTTGGTGTTTTCTAATGTTTCTATGAAGCCACAGAGGTCTTATTTATAATCCATAAGGTCTGAGGGAATCTAGGGTTGAACAGGAGTTGAAACGGGTTAAATTTTTAAAGCCAAAATGACAGCTCGAAGGAGTGGCATTTGCAACCTCAACGCCACTCCCAAGAGTGGCGTTACCACCAAATTCCACTTCTAAGAGTGGTGTTGGTGGTGACTCCACTTCAAAGAGTGGCGTTGGGCTACAGACACACTCTAGAGGATGATTGATTGTTTCTTGCAAAATTTCGCTGTCTTAGGAGGATTCTATACACAACATTTCATGCATTCATCATAGGAAAAGCATAAAACATGCATACATACTGTATATATATGCAAACATTCATAACATGCAGGTTCGAAGACAAGGATTATAAGTCCTAAAGATACACAAAGTTCAGAAAGTTGTAAACAGAAAATGCAAGTAGAATCGACTATCCAGCATAGTCTTCATCCTCATCTTCCTCCTCCTCCTCCTTAGTATCATCATCAGCATCTTCATCATCATTCTGAGGTACCTTTAGCTGTCTAACATCATCCTGAGGAAGCTCCTGATCATCCTCAGCTTCCTCCTGATCATCAACATCTTCACTACCTTGTGCACCTGCATAATCTGCAAGACGACTCTTCAGCTCAGCATTTGTCCTACAGGCTGATGCATAGGCCTCTCTTCAGGCATCACAACACTCAACTGTGTATGCCTTGCTAGCCTGCTAAAGAGAAGCAAGACGAACCACCTCATGCACAGGAACCTGGAAATGAATAGTCAGTTTTTGGGAATAAGATAACTAAATCAAAAAATGAATTAAGGCAAAGCTTACATGAGTACATCCACTAGAGAAAGCAATGGAAGAGCCAACTGGCTATAGAGTATGCTCAACAATACCAACTAGAGATCTGTGCATAACTGTCAAGCTAGGAAACTCTGTGATGTGGTCAGAGATAAAGTTACCAGCATCATTGGGGCATGTCCTTGCACTGGACGAGCTGCACATGGTCTGGGAGCATCTGGCTCGTGAAATGATTGCCTAAGTCCTCCGGTGCTCAAACCAGGAACATCACTAGCTTGGGAACATGCTCAAGGATGAGGTCTGGTAGGAACCTCAGCTGCTTGAACCTCAGAATCATCGGAGTCATCATCAGAATCTTCATGATCAAAAAAAGTGACAATGCCCATCCGTATTTGTGAAGCAACAATCACAGTCAAAGATTAGGGAATCCATTGAAGGGAAAAGCTGAGTAATCTTACCTTGGAAAGCATCCTATCAGACATAGGAAGTGCAGGAATGCATCATCATCTAAGGAACTTCTGATAATCCTTAGCCCGGGTAATGAAAGCTGAGCACTCAAAACCATCAAGAGCACTGTCTAGAAAATCACCAGTCAAATCATGGCCCCAAAACATGTCTAATGGAGGAACAAAAGGCTTCTTACGGAACCTCACAATATACTAAAGGCGAGTCTCTCCAAGGAACCACATCCTCATCCCAAGTCCTTCTAGGAGAATCCTCATGCTATCGTTCTCTATGGTTGCCACAGCATAAGGTGGATATCTCTTAGTTGGACCAAGCCATCCTCTATCAAGCTATAAATCACCAAAAAAGCAATGTTAGTTTCTAACACACATTCAATTCAGTTTAAACTAACAAAGTTGTTATAGTTGTACCCTTTCAATAGTGAGCGAGTTAAGATACCCGTGATGGTGATGAATTAGAGATGAATGAATAGACATGCGTGCAAACCCCATCATCAAAGAATAAGGAATGAATGAGGATGATGTGTAGGCAGATACTGGCGAAGCAAACCCATCTCGATGACCCAAACCTATAAAATAAGGGATAAGTAAGAAGCATTCCAGTAAATAAAAGGAAGTCACAAAAGTAAAATGCAACTTACATAAGTAGCATGCCAGAACCCGCAGAATTTAGCTCCACCATGCATGATCTTGTCCATGCACAGATATAGATAGGACAGAGCGGGAGATCCCCAATCATAACTGCTCATCTGATTGAAGTCCCGGAGGATCGGAACAAAATGCAGAGGGATGGTAGTGTTGGTATCACAGAACAGGGTGCTACCAAGTAGATACAAGATAAAGACATGAGCCATCTGGTCAAACCTCCAATGTAAACAAGGCTGGTAGCTCTGTAAGTGTCTAGCCAAAGCATCAACATAGAGCCTATTCGAGCTTTTCCGACTAAGAACCATCCCCAGCGTTCGGAGGATATACTCATTCTGCATGAGCCCATCCACGAGGTAGATTCCTCCATTAAAGAAAATCCTCTCACCATCACATGCTAATCCAGTAATGGCAGAAAAAAAGTAGGAGATAGAGTGTACTCCCCATATGGCAACTGGAATGTGCGGGTTGTGTTGAACCATCTCTCCATAAGTGCTTGCATTGCACGGTGGTCATAATAAGGATTATCAAAATCCCCTATAGCATCAAGAACGACAGAAAGAAAAGGTCCAAATCCAGCCTGAATAACCAAAGTTTAAACTCAAAGAGGCAATAATCTCCAGACATTATGGACATTCTGGAAGTTCCCATTGAAGGTAAAAGAAGATGAAACACCCTGTAGGAAGCAAGACACATATATTCCTAACTCAATCATCTCATTTACATGTTTTGTTAACCTAAGTGGCCAACAAACCTTAAGTTCATGCATAAACTCATCATGTAGTATACATATTACTATAATTTTTACATCTCAAAGCATCTAGACATGCATCAAAAGTCCACATTCAAGTTCAAATCGCCCTACATGCCTAGAGGAGTGGCAACGCCACTCCTAGGAGTGGGTTCACCCCCAAACGCCACTCATAAGAGTGGCGTTGGTGGCATGCTAGTAGTGTTGGCCATTGTATTTCTTTGTAATTATAGGATAAATAAAGCCTAGATAGATCACAAGCAATATAAGGAGTTTTAGGGCTTACTTGGTCCTTCACAAGGCTATAAATGTCGAATTTGGCATTAGAAAGTGGAGAAATCCCTCATTCTCTTGGAATTCATCCATTCAAGGCACTTTGGACTTCCCTACAGATGTGAAAGATGCTTACAGGGTCCCAGGGAGGTTCCAGATAATGATCATCTGCCATCTCTGCTTCTTGTTTGAAGAAATTTGGTAAAGAAATGAAAAAATGAGAAAAGAAATTCAAAAAACCCTAAGAAAGTTGGAATGAGAGGGTTGCCCATTTTTGGGAGATTTATACTCTATTTGGCAAATTACCATTTTGGTCCTTAGAACTTTATTGCAAAGGTTTCAATGCAACTAGGTCCAGAACTCGAAATTGAGGCTACAAAAGGTCAATTTAAGTCCAATTGAGGATATATCTCTAAAGAATGTTGAAGATCATGGAGAACACATAGATAGAGAGTCCGTAATTGATAGAGGAAGTTACAGAATGACATAAAATTATAGAAAATTCTTGATCAGTTTACAACATTGATTGATGAAGAATCTGTAAAAATTTGACATCAGGAAATATCTAGAATTCCCAAGAATTATCAAACTAGGAGGTTTCTTTAGAAATACAGATTAAAATGCCTTTTCCCCAGTGTAAGTTACAATTGGATACTCCCAAGGAGCAAACAACCTTATTCCCTAATGTGAGTCATAATCAAGATTCCCGATAGAGAGTATGTTCTCAAAATTCCCCAGTGAACTCTAGAAGATTCAATGAAAGACTCAACAGAATCAGAGTATAATCAACTCAGGTAAGTACCAAAACTCTATCTTTTTAGAATGATTGTCCTGTGCTAAATGCCGGTAAAGGCTAAACGCATTCCTTGCTAAACACCAATAAAGGCTAAACGCTTCCCTTACTGAAGGCCGGATGTAACGACCTGAATCCAACACCATATAATACTCATTAAAATACATAATGATAATAATTAATCAAAAATTAAAATCCCATTGAGAATTACCTTCGAAAATAAATTTTTCTCTGAAAATTAGGGTGCAACGATCGTTTTAAAAATAGCAACGATCGTTGTGAATAGTGCAACGATCGTTGTGAAATGAACAGTGATCGTTGTAAAATACACGAAAATGTCTGAAAATTCTCGAGAGGTACACGAGCTCGTGGGAAACTAGCAACGAGCTCGTTGTAAATTAGCAACGATCGTTGTGAATAGTGCAACGATCGTTGTAAGCCAAAAATCACAAATCCGAAATTTTTAAACAGAAAACACAGTTTCAAAACAGTATTTCTGGCTTACCACTGTAAAACCGTACTTAAAACAACTCAAAATCTCTTAA
>CANYLF010285202.1:0-12559 GCA_948193215.1 Bocquillonia castaneifolia
CTTTAAGTTTGAAGGGCATTCGTGTGAGGGGGTGTATTAGAGAGATAAAATTATTCTTAAAATCTCACCTAACTCAATTTTTTTGGTGAAATCATTCTTTGATAAAATTGACTCTGCTCATATCATCCTTTATCATTTAAAAGAAGATGGTACACATAGTAAAAATTCTTTTGATTTTAGAAAGAGGTCTCAAGTTCAAGCCTTATTACGGGTTTAAATGAGTTACAGTTGAATGCTGATTTTCTTATGGTGGACTAGCCTATAGGTTTAAAGGATTTGAGATTTTCCCGTAGGCAATATATATATATATATATATATATATATATATATATATAGACACACACACACACACAACACTTCCTTTTGTTAAAGTAATTTATATGTATCATCAACATCACAATAGTACACAATACAAAGTTTATCATAATTAATTAGGCGGTTAGTCAACTAGTAAATTCGGTCAGATGACATTGAACCTGCTGCCATTTAAGCCAAAAAAAATATGTTACATTTTATGCGATGGCTTTGTATTTTTACTAAATAACAAAGTAATAAAGAAAAAATTTTGAAAAATAAAAGGTGGGGATTAAGATGAATTCATGCAAGAGAACATGCCTAAGAGAAATGAATTAGATATATAAGCTGTCTTCCCATGCTCACATGCAATTGCGTCATTATGAAGTTTCTAGAGAAAATCATGTCGGATAAAGTAAGACCACAGCTAATAATTTAAGAAAATAAAGATAAAGAATAATAAAATAATAGAACACATAGATTTTATGTTGAAAACCCCTAAATAAATTAGGGTAAAAACCACGGGTAAGGATAGAAGAATTTCACTATAAAAAATAATAGGAGTTAGAACATCTCTATTTATAAAGGAGAAAACACTGAAAACTATCTCTTTATAATAGAAGAAAATAATCACTCAGCTCTCTAATATTTTTCTCTACCTCTCTCTATATAATTTTTTCTTTCTGGAATGGGATAGATTCCTTTTTACATTTTCTGCCTATTTATAGGCAGGAGATTACACGTATACAGACTGTTACCACTTTTTGCACCGCAAACATTGAAAGCCACCAAAAGAAAAGAAGACAAATTTTCTTCTTTTCTTTTCACTTGTCAACAATTTCAACTGCAATCATCCACTTGAAGATTTGATTGAGGATCAATCAGATATTCATACCATTCTTTCTTCCCTGTCTTTCTATGCTGCTTATGTTTCTGCCAGGCTACTAGAAGAACGACACCACATAAACTTGTTAGTGTTAACTGCTTTCGTCAAAAAGTCTGTCAGGTTGTCTTTAGTATGAATTTTTTGCATATCCACCATGCTCTCTTTCACTTTCTCACGAACGAAGTGATGCTGGACTCGTATGTGCTTTTACTTTGAATGAAAGGCTGGATTCCTTGCAAGATGCAAGGCACTCTGACTGTCACAGAATAGAGTAATTTTCTCTTGTTCGTGTCCCAGTTCCTTCATTATCATTTTCAACCATAATACTTCCTTACTAGTTTGTGTAACTACTACATATTCTGCTTTTGTTATTGAGGTTGCCACAACTGACTACAATTTTGATACCTAGCTCACGGCTCCGCTAGTAAGTGTGAACACATACCGGGTAGTAGATTTGCTTTTATCAAGATCACTTGCATAATCTGAGTCAACATATCCTCTGACGATAAAGTTTGATCCTCCATAACATAAAGCAACATCTGAGGTTCCCTTAATATATCGTAGGATCCTCTTCACAACATTCCAATGCTCTCTGCCAGGATTCGCCATGTATCGACTTACTACTTCAACTGCATAGGCAATGTTTGGTCGTGTACAAATCATTGCGAACATTAAACTCCCCACTGCTAATGCATACGGTACTCGAGACATTTACATCCTTTCTTTTACACTGCTAGGACTTATACTGGGGGATAACTTGAAACTAACAGGAAGTGGGGTAGAAATTGACTTACAATCTTGCACATTGAAGCGTCGCAAGACCTTCTTTAAATAATTTTTCTAAGAAAGCCAATCTTCCTATTGTTTCTGTCTAGGTGAATTTGCATCCCTAGAATCTTGTTTACTGTTCCCAAGTCCTTCATTTCAAATTCCATAGCCAACTGCGCCTTTAATTCCTCAATATGATCTTTGTTGGGGCTTGCTACCAACATGTCATCTACATACAATAGCAAAATAATGAAATCACTTTTAGTAAACCTTTTGAAATATGCACAAGGGTCTAGATTAAGTCTATTGTATCCAAGGCTCATGATGAAGGAATCAAATCTCTTATACCAACACCTCGTCGCCTACTTTAGACCGTATAAAGATTTGTTCAACCTACAAACCAAGTTCCGCTTTCCTTTTTCTTCCAAACCTTCTAGCGGGAGCATATAAATTTATTCTTGAAGATCTCCATAAAGAAAAGCTGTTTTCACATCTAGCTACTCTAGATGTAAGTTAAATGTAGCATATATTGCCAGGACTACTCGAACAGTTGTTAGTCGAACTACAGGGGAAAATATTTCATTGAAGTCAATCCCCTCTTTTTGAACATATTCTTTCACCACCAATCTTGCACGAAACCGCTCCACTTGATCATCACTATTTCTTTTGATCTTAAAGACCCATTTGTTGCCAATGGCGCCTTTCTTCCTTGTGGTAGTGGCGCAAGCTCCCAAGTCTTGTTTTTATGCATGCTTCCATTTCTTCTTACACCTCTGAGATACATCTGAACTACTTATTACTTCTTGGAGAGTTGATGGCTCCCCTTTCTCAGTTAGAAGACAGTATACAGCATATCTTTATGCTAGGTTGGTATAAGTTTTGCACATTTTCCCTTTCCAAGTTCTGACTCTTCAGACTCGGCTAACTCTTCCTCTTTAAACTCGACTGGCGCTTCCTCTTCGTGCTCTAGTGCTGCATTAGAAGAATCTTCTTCTGTAGACTTCTTTTCTACTTGTACAGTTGTAGTCTCTGATCTTTCTTTCGAAGTGCTATCATCGTCTCCCTTCAATTTATCTTCTATGAAGATTACATCCCTGCTGATGATAACCTTATGGGCAGTGGGATCCCACAGGCGATACCCATTTACACCGTCAGCATATCCCAAGAACAAACACTTCTTGGATTTTGGATCCAACTTTGTAGTTTCTTGGGCATTATACATCACGTACATAGGACTTCCAAATATATGGAGGTTTGAATAATCAACTGGCTTCCTTGTCCATATCTCCATCGGCGTCTTCAGATCAATTATTATAGATGGAGATCGATTAATCACAGAACAGGCAGTGTTGACTGCTTCTGCCTAGAATGCCTTGTCCAAGCCCGCAGCTCCTAACATTGCTCTTGCTCTTTCTAACAGAGTTCTGTTCATCCACTCTGCCACTCCATTTTGTTGAGGAGTGTATGTTGTAGTGAACTGCCTCTTGATGTCTTCTTGCTTGCCAAAGCTATCAAATTCATTACTAGTGTACTCTCCTCCATTATCTGACCTTAAACACTTGATCTTGTTGCCTGAATCAAGTTCAACCTATGCTTTATAAGTTTTAAAAATTGCAAACACATCTCCCTTACTTTTGATAGGATACACCCAACATCTCATTGAGTAATCATCGATGAAGGACACAAACTACTTTGCTCCTCCCAGTGATGAAACCGGTGCTTGCCATACATCAGAGTGAACTAATCCTAGAATAGTCTTACTTCTAGAATTGAATGTGTTGAACTGTAATTGATGTTGTTTGCTTGTTATGCAGTGCTCACAAAAGGGTAGTGACACCTTTGTGAGACCCGGAAGTATATTTTTCTCAGCAAGAACCTTCATGCCTTGTTCAGACATATGTCCAAGCTTTTGATGCCACACCATTGCAGATTTTTCACTTGAACTACTTGAAGCAATAGATGCTTCTACTTCATGCACAGTCTCTCCCAAAAGCATATACAAAGTTGCAGTAATCTTTTCTCCTTTCATAATTACAAGCGCTCATCGGCTAATCTTCATGATTCCTTTCTAAACTTTGATAATACAATCAAGATCATCTAGCTGTCCTAGAGATAACAAATTCTTCTTTAGACCTTCCACATGTCACACTCCTTGAATAGTGTGGACTGTACCATTATGCATCTTCAACCTGATGGTTCCAATGCCTATGATCTTTAAGGCATTATCTTCATGACTATACATAGATCCTCCTACGATAGGTTCATAATGATGGAACTATTGTCTTCGAGAAGTCATGTGATAAGTTACTCTTGAGTCAAGAAGCCATATATCAACAAATTTCTTCTTGCTCTCTATTGAAATTGCTGCTTCACAGCACAATACGTTTCCGTCATCTAAAGTGTTTGCCACGTTCCCTTGAGGATTGGAGTTCTTCAGACTCCAACAATCCTTCTTCAGGTTACCTTTCCTACCACAATGGTAGCATTTAAAATTCTTCTTACTTCTTGATTTTGACCTTTCCTACCACAATGGTTTCGTTGATCTCCCTCTCATCACCGTTAAGGCTTTCACTTATTATGAACCTACCTGCTAATCCTCCTTGATCCTTCATTGATTTTCTTCTTCAAGAATAGCGGCTGCTATATCATCAAAGACCAGAGAATCAGATTGAACATTATTTGTTAAATTGATGATGAGTTGATCATACGAATTAGGTAGACTTTGAAGTAGAAGTTCTGCATGTTCTTGTGACTGTATTTTCTAGCCCAAAGATGTAAGCTGAGAAAATAGAGTATTCAAGACATTAAGGTGCTCTGTCGCTAAAGTAGATTTTGATATTCTCAAGGTGTAAAGTTTCCTCTTAAGAAAAATTTTATTGTGTAATGACTTGGTCTCATACAGTTTGATGAGGTGGTCTCATATCTCCTTTGCCATCTTCTTTTCTTCTATGTTTTTCAAGATCCCATCTGCAAGTGCAAGATGAAGGTTTGCAATAGCATTCCCATCCATCTTGTTCCACTTATTATCATCTGTGATTTCCTTCAGTCTTTCACTGATCATCGCCAGACAACTATCTTTTCTCAAGATATCCTTTATCTTTAATTTCTACAGTGAGAAATTTCTCCCCTTGAATTTTTCAATCTCAAATTTTGTCGCCATTGCTTCTATCATAAAATTTCTGAGCAAAAATTAGTTCCCACTATTTCACGTGAATAATACCATGAATAATACTCTGCTACAGTAACAGGCTGCTATAGTTTTCACTATTTCAACAGGAACAGTACTTTTACTATTTTTCTATACATCAAATTACTATTCCGACGTCCATTTCCAAAACGGGTTGTAGCAGAAAACTCCATATAATTTTCTCTTCCTCATGGTATATTTTGTTTTCCAAAATACCACAACTTTTGAAATCCCTACCGGGCTCTTGACACCTTACAAGGGTGAATAATAATCTAATTTATTTTCTGATGTGGAGAATCCACTTTAGTGGCAGCTATAGAGTATACAATAAATAGATATATATACAGACACACACACACACACATACACACACCCAAGTCAGTCTCGGACCGGATATAGCAAGACCACATCTAATAATTTGAGAAAATTAAGATAAAGAATGATAAAATAATTGAAATCCCTTCAGCAACCAAGAGGGGTTGAATTGCTTGATAATTAAAAAATTAAAACCTAGTGGAAAAATATAAATTAATACAAACAAACCACAACACAAGAAATTATAGTGGCTCGGGATATAACTCAATCCCTACGTCCACTTCCCAATTAACAATTGGGATTTCCACTAAACCAATTCAACCAAATACAAGTGTTTAGGCTCACACTAAACCATATACAATTTGAGTTTTAACAAGGCTAACCCAAAAACCTACCCAAGTGTTTCACTCACTAGAAACCTTTGAACCTAAGTGTTTTAATCTTTAGGACAACACTTAAACCTTTCACAATTAATTCCTAAACCTCACTCCCCAAGAGCTAGCTTTACATGGAATTCAAACTAAGCACACAAGGCTCAACAATTAACAGCAAAAATTGAATAATAAAAATAGGGTTTTTATGTAATTGATGAAATTGCAATTAATTCACAAATTGAAAGTTGTTAATTACCTCTTAAATGAGTTAGAGAAGCTGTCTTATAGCCTCTCTTGAGTTCTAGAATGTTGCAGCTTCAATCATTATGTTTCTTACCATTTTTCCTCTTTATTTTAAGTTTGAAACATAATATGTACACTGGTATTTAAGTTGCAACTGGCCGTTGCAAATTGCCATGCCATTACCCTTGAACGTTGCTGTAGTAACGGCCCGTTTCACCTTGAAATGGTTCATTTCATTAGGCCGTTATAAGACCCTTGGAACCGTGTCCCCTACTACTTCTTTTTGGCTTGAATTTTCCATTTGCAATGGTCATTTCAATGTGTAACTGCCTGTTTCAACCTGAAAAGGTTCATTTCATTTTGTATAATGACCCGTTGTATATATATCTTCTAAAAAAGGCTTGAAAAAATTAGTAAAAATTAATTGACTTAGGATTTAATCAAACATCAAAACAAGAGATAAATGCTCAAAAAGGTTAACAATCTCCCTTTTTTTGATGTTGACAAATCCTAAGTCAATTTAAGTTGAAGTTTGAGGTAAAATGCTCAAACTTCCCCTTAATCAGAGCATATATGAAAAATGGTAATACTTGTTAGATATATAATTAGGATATATATAAGAAGTAAAACTTCTAATAAGCATATAACATTTAGCCAAGGAAACAGGAATGAAGAAAGATATATTTAAATATAAATAAACATCCAAGAAGCAAAATAATTAACTCCAAGTCATCTCATCAGTAATACCCTGATGTCTCTGCATATATGTAATCCTATCCTTAACCCTAACCATCCGAAACTCCAACTGATCAACTCTAAATCCTACTCCCTCAACCTCTCTAACAACCTTGTCTCTCATCTCCAATACCTATCTCAGTATCTCATGAAGATTTAGGTCTGGAGTAGTCATCTGAGTCCTCGGTCTGGTCCTCCTCTCATAGGTCTGCTCAAATGGAGGAATCACTGAAGTCTGATAGGAAGTAGAAAGATCAACTATACCAGGAATAGTATGAGGAGCTAACCTAGTGATGTGTGTGTAACACACATAGTAATTAGAGCTTAATTGTATTAGGTTTAGGGGATTTTCACCCAAAAACCAAGCATTTATCATGCATTCTTCCCCACTTCACTCAAACAAGTATAAGTCGATTGCTTTGTGTTTATTGGACTTTCTTGAGTGATTTACACTTGTTTTGTTATGTTTTTGATATAGGTATCAATCTTTGAAAGTTTGGGAGACTTTTGGGGTAGTTTGGAGAATTGGGCGATAAAGGGCTAAGAAGCGATCTTGTAAAATTGCCAACTTCGAAAGATCGGTGCGGATAACGTGGGAAGATTTTTGGGATGAAAAGCTTCAGACTTCTAGAATTCTAAAACTACTTCAATTTTCAATTAGAATCAGGTCATTTGGTGCTCGGATAAAGGAGATACAAACCCCACACTTGGAAGCATTCTGAAGGCTGCCTATAATGTAGCAGTAAAATGTCAAGGGCAATATGGGAATGAAAATGGAAGAATTAGAAATTTTTAAAATATGAAAAATGAAGTAGACTTCCTGAACTTCACTTTAGCTTCAAGAATTTCTCAATTTGAAGTCCGTACGATGGAGATATGCCCTTCGCAAGACAGGCCATCTACTGGAACCTTCCCCCTGCCCGATCACATGCTTCGTGTGTTTTCTGGTGCACAGCCCATGTGACACCTCTGAGAGTTGTTTAGTGCAGGTTTTTGGAAGGGGTCTCAGCATGACCACACGGCCTGTGTATTTCCAAATGCATGGCCTGTGTGGGTCTGAGCTGAGAACCACTATAAATACTTCCCAAACTTGTAATTAAGAGGGTGACCTCATTTTTCTATTGTTTCCAGCCACTTAAAGTGAGAAAGTTTAGGGTTTTTAGAGTGAGAAACATCAAATTAGAGTAGATTAACTTAGTTTTAGGTTAGATTAAGTTGTAAAAACTCTTCAATTTTAGAAATCTATAAAAAGTACCATTGCTATTTTGGAGAATTTTCTTGATTGTACCTACTTTTCTTGGCTCCTATGGGTAATATCCTTTCATTTACTTTCTTTATTCTTGATTTATGCTTGATTATTATGGGTAGTGAGTAGTTTCCCTTGCTTTTAGGGCTTGTGAAACCCCTTTGCCATGAACATATATTGATATGGTTTATTTGTACTTGGTTATAGATTTCTCTCTCTTAGGGTTTATTCATACATGTGGTTATTTGTGTATTTGTGTGCTTGATCACCATATAGATGCTATTTGTTTGGTAATTGATGTTGAGAGATATTGATTGGTATTGGCTAAATGTATGGGTATGTGAGAGTTTACCATTTTTGCGAGAGTTTGGTGGTTGCTTGCAAGGGTATAGAGGGGACTTTAATTGCTTCATGCTAGATGCTAGTATTTAGGTTATCGCAAGAGTCTTAATCTTTGCTAGTATTCTTAATACTCTTGACCTAGAGATAGGCTACAGTTAGCTTGCCTTCCCTATCCTTTGGAGAATGTTGGCATAACTAAGTTTATGTTTGTTTACTCTTGATTGTTCATGGTTGAAGGATGAATCTTGCTCTAGAGTGCTTTTATATATTAATTGTTATTTGCTTAATACTTTAATTTGCTTTTAATCACTTGTTTATTTAGTTGATTCGGTTAGGTTTAATTGTTTGTTTCTAATTATTTGTTTCAATAGTTGCTATTATTGCTTCTTAATTAAAATTCTATTGTGATTGTTTGGATAATCTCATTGCGAACTTGATGATCAATACTTGAAATCAACCAACTCTCTTGGGAAACGAACTTTATCTTTATTACTTTGACCCGTGCACTTGCGGTTAGTCACCCAACATCAGTAATAGGTATAATCCCTGTATCATCTTAGAAGTACTTCCAACAGTAGCCGGTTCCTCTGGAAGCTGGCTAGTCCCTCCTCAACCTCTACTTCAACCTCAACTTCCAATTGTGGATCAATACTAGACATATCAGTCTATCTCTGAGTCTGTGTAGAAGAAGGAGTCTGAGTAGTAGCATATAGAGATCAAAATATATAGGAGCATATGCAGGAAGGTCCTCCAATTTCATCTGACAACCATCTGGTTTGGTCTGAAAGACCCATATATTGTCATAAGAGAAGAAGAGCTTGCTGTTCCTGATAAATGCAGCTCATAATCTAATCTCAGCAGGAGAAATAGTATCAGTAGGGGTGCCTAGGACTCCCATCCTCTCAGCCAGAAGTGTAATAAACCTATCACATGTGATAACTCGCTTTGATTGCTGAGGTATCTCCATCAGTCTTACTGTAAACCATCTCCCCATCTTCATTGGCTTATTCCTAGTCAGACACCAGAGAGTATACATCTCTTCCCTGTTGATCTCCCCATTACTCAACCCTCTGCTAAAGATGGAAAAAGATATGAATCTCTGTAAATACCGGTGGAGAGGATTACTATGATGAGTAGCCCTAGTATTAATCCTTTGAATGGAACTAGTGGCATAAGAATTCCAAAATGAAAGCTTCTAATGCATCTCCTATCCGGGCTTAATATGTCCCTCATCGTCTGATCTAAAACCCAGTAATTTATCAAACTCTTTAGGCGACAAGGTGTACTGTCTTCGTCTAATTCTGAATCTAATGGCCTTAGTGGGGAAACCTTCTCTAGAATTTCCAGTATTCACCTCTAAAGTACTCAGAAATTTCTTAGCCAAAGTAGGATGAGCTGGTCTAGACTCAAAGGCAATAAATCTAAGACCTAACAACTCAAGTGCCGTATCCATCTGTCTCTCTAGACCCATCTGCTGTATAGCAGCCCTATCCATATATCGAGAAGGCTCAAAAGTACAATTCATAAGATTAGCCATGTGTACCTCATGCGCTTTCTCTTATGTAGTCAGCTGTCAAGGAGGAGGCATAGAGGAAGATGTACCCAGAGTCTGTCCAGAAGACTGCAGTGAAAGCAGGAGCTGGAGGCCTAAAATCAGGTCCAACCAGGGGAGCAGTGGGTCTAAAACCCATAGAGGAGTCCAGTCAAGCAATAGAAGTGGATGTACCCAATTAGTAGATGTACCCAATCCAGCAATGTATGTCTCAGACTGATATTGGGGCTTAATAGGTAATACAACAGGTCTAGGTAAAGGAGTGGAGTGTCTGATCAATTTACCTCTGGGTATATGTCTAGAAGTTGAATTGTGAGGAGGTGGAGAATTATTTTGAGTCATTGTAGTCCTTTGTCTCTAGCTTCTATGTCCAGTAGAATGCCTAACTAGAGGAACTTCTTCCTCTTCTTCTATATCAGAACTATGAGCAGCCTTTGCTAGTCTAGATCTTCTTGTTCTTGCCATTATAGGATGATAACAACCCAGCAAAATGCAATGAAGTTCAACAGATGAAAGAAAATAGCAAAGAGATGATTTTTCCAAAAAAAATAATTATGGAACCCTAACTCGATTTTCACACAAACCGATAGATTCAGTGTTTAATCGCTCAAAATAACAGCAAAATCGAGTTTAGATGATTAAAAATGGTCAGAAAAAAGTGTTTATTTGCATAAAATGATGAAGAAATGAGTTTTTGATGATAAAGGAGACTGTCGGCAATAAGCAGAAAAGAAGGAAAAATGAAACGAGAAAAGGAAAATTTTTCATTTCAGGTTAAAAAAACTCATGCAACGGGTCGTTTCAATGTGCAACGGCGTGTTGCATGTTGAAACGTCTCATTACACTGCCTATTTCACTCTCATTTTCCCGTTTCAAATGAATGAAAATTTTTTGACTTACAACGGGTCGTTTAACTTCAAAAACAGATCGTTTTAAAGTGAAACGCCTCATTTGATTATTGCAACTTCCCTTTGCATAATAAAACCATAAAAATGCATAAAACTATATTTTTTTAAGGAATTTTAAAACATTTAAATGGTCATAACATGCCAAAAAAATGAAAAATGCAA
Source organism: Bocquillonia castaneifolia (assembly GCA_948193215.1). Lineage (NCBI taxonomy): Eukaryota > Viridiplantae > Streptophyta > Magnoliopsida > Malpighiales > Euphorbiaceae > Bocquillonia > Bocquillonia castaneifolia. Next base: position 11,013 of record CANYLF010285202.1, read on the forward strand.
TTTGAATTCTTGAAGGTTTTAAATGCTTTTGACAAAAATAAATTTAGGCATGAATGTTCCTGAAATATGCTTGAATAAATATATGTCCAATCAAGATTTGTGAATGTAACACGTGATTAGACTTATCAATAAATTAATCTTGAATGAGATCAAATATGAATAAAGCAAGTAAATACATTTATTGACAAAAAAAAAATTATAAATCATATTAAAAAAATGAAATGTAATGAAGCATACAATGATGAGGCATTAATCATACCAAGTTCTTGCTTAATGAAATTCATACGATCATCATTTAGCGGTTTGGTAAAGATATCAGCAAGTTAGTTATTTGTATCGATAAATTCCAATACAACATCATCATTTTGCACATGATAACGCAAGAAATGATGTCTAATGTCTATATGCTTACTTCTACATTGTTGTATGGGATTTTTAGAGAGATTTATGGCACTAGTATTTTCACATTTGATGGCAAGATGTGTGAATTTAAATCCATAATCTTTAAGCTGTTGTTTGATCCAAAGAACTTAAGAACAATAACAACCGGCAGCCACGTACTCAGCTTTAGCGGTTGATAATGCAACAAAAACTTGTTTTTTAATATTCCAAGATATCAAACTTAGCCCAAGTAATTGACAAGTACCAGAGGTACTTTTCCTATCCAATAAGCTTCTAGCAAAGTTTGAACCATAACAGGCTAAAAGATCAAAAGATGCACTTTTAGGGTACTAAAGACCCACATTCATTGTGCCTTTCAAATATTTTAAAATTCTTTTAACTGCATGAAGATGTGACTCCCTAGGTGATGATTGAAAATGTGTACAAACACATACAGAAAACATAATATCAGGCCTGCTAACAGTTAGATATAAAAGTGATCCAATCATACCTCGTTATCATTTTTCCTTAATTGGTTTGCCATTTTCATCCTTCCCAAGCTTGGTTGTTATAGCCATTGGTGTTTTGCTTGTTGAGCTACTTTCCATTCCAAACTTTTTAAGAAGTTCTTTGGTATATTTTGCTTGATTTATGAAGGTTCCCTCCTTTTCTTGTTGAATTTGCAATCCGAGGAAGAATTTAAGTTCTCTTATCATTCTCATTTCAAATTCTTTTGTCATACATTTTGAAAACTCTTCACACAAGCAAACGTTAGTGGCACCAAATATTATATCATCAACATAAATTTGAACAATTAGAATATCATCTCCTTTCCTTTTAATGAAAAGAGTTGTATCCACTTAGCCCTTTTTAAAATCATTTTTGATTAAAAAAGAACTAAGTCTCTCATACCAAGCTCTTGGAGCTTGTTTTAAACCATAGAGAGCCTTAGTAAGTTTGAAAACATGATTTGGCAATACATGATCCTCAAACCTGGAGATTGTTCAACATAAACTTCCTCCTCAATTAAGCCATTTAAAAATGCACTTTTAACATCCATTTGAAAAAGTTTAAAATTCATGAAGATGCAAATGCAAGTGACATGCGAATGGCTTCTAATCTAGCAATAGGGGCAAAGGTTTCATCATAGTCAATCCCCTCTTCTT